>PVKA01003266.1:92930-112412 GCA_004027165.1 Ctenomys sociabilis | reverse complement strand
GGGAGGGAGGGAAAGGGGATGAAGAACTATGATGTGTGAATGAACCCAACCTCCAAAAGGAATTCAGTCATTGTGTACTGCAAGCATACACTCATAAAAAAATAAGAATTAAAAAAGGACAGAAAAATGGATCATCTATATGTGTAGAACATGCCAAAAACACATCTTGTTTTTCTTCTAACCTGTAGAACTGTGTTAATCTATATTTATTGATTCCCAAATATGTCTTTCTTTCTGAGATAGAATTGTGTGTCTTTGCTTAATGATGTACCAGGAAATAACAACACATAAACTACATAAATATAACCTCCCGAAAGCTGGTTTATCTAAAGGCTCCTGCTAAGAGATGTAACTGGACTCAGACACAGGCTGTGGGCAGCCGGGCGCTGGCTTCCCCTTGACTCAAGATTTGGCGCAGATTGCAAGGACTGCAGACACATACGGCCTTCCCCTGCCACAGCCTGGCGGATGCAGAAGCCAAGCGAGAAGGGCTGTTGTCTTGAATCTTGTTCAAGAGAAAGACAAAAGGTCCTTGTGTTGTACCCAAGGCATCAGTTACTGAAATCCAGCCAAAGCAGCAAGGGATTTTCAGGACCTGACGCTGGGCCTCTGCACAGGCAGGCTTTTGTGATGTTAGAATCTCCAGGCAGCAGCTCTAATTTGATTGGTCACCAGCTGCCCTCCTCCCCTGTGTCACATCCTCTGCTGGTGAGGAGGGTACCTTGGCGGGCTTTGAGAGAGGAAAATGGTCTGGAGTTATAGCTATCCATCCGACTTTTGTGCATTTCAGAGCAGAAGAAGGTGAATGAAGACAGAAAGTTATGTGACAGAGAAAATTATCTTCTACTTTGAAGAGAGCATGGAGACATGTCAGAGAGCTGTGCCCAGACAAGGTGGTGACGAATGCATAAGCCTCTAAAATAACCGTGGGCAAGGGCATCACATAGCTTTAAAGATGATTTCCTAGAAAGTGGAATGTCATGCAAATTTTAGAAAATACATGCCTTAATTGTATACACTCCACCATCAAGTCTTTATAATTTAAAGAATCTATGTTAATGTACAGCATGAAGTTTTAAATCATTCAATTTAGATAAAAAAGTTTATAAAAATCACATGGAAAAAAAAGAATAAACACTAAAGGCATTACAATGGAAAAAAATAAATAAATATCAATAATAAAAAAAATCACATGAATATGTATTCTTACATGTTATTATAGCCACAGTGAATTTATCTTAAAGTTTTTCTGTCATCTACAATCTTACAGTGGAAAACAGAGAAACTAAATGTAAAAACACTTGATTTAGACATTATTAATTAAAAGACATTGCTTGCCTGGTCAACTCATGTCTATGCCAGCTTATAACTATAGATTTTACAAATTTTTACATATCGGAAATATATGTTTGAGCCATGAATTCAGATATTTCTCCTAAGAACATTGATAAGCATTAATAAACACTACAAAGCCGGGCGTGGTGGCGCATGCCTGTAATCCCAGCACTTGGGAGGCTGAGGCAGGAGGATTGTTGTGAGTTCGAGACCAGCCTGAGCTACAAAGTGAGCTGAAAGCCAGCCTGAACTGCATAGTGAGACCCTGTCTCAAAAAGACAAAAAAAAAAAATAAATAAATAAAAAAATAAAAAAATAAACACTACAAAATGAACAAGTTGAAATTTACTAACATAGTGAGTGTTATTATAAATTCAAATAGTGTGCAGGAACTATTACAATACGGTACTTGTTAATTACCAATGCCATCTTAGCCACTGAAGACAGTTTAACCAAATAACCAAATGGTTCCGTGAGGATTTTTTATCCTTTCATGTTAGCTTTCTGAATTTCATAACAATTTATATTCTACATAGAATGTTTAAATTACATGGAAAAAAGAAAATATTCTGGGTTAAGTGTGGTTGAAAAAACACTCTTAATAAATAGTTCTTTGCCATACGTAGCATGCTGAAAAAACACTCAATAAATAGTTCTTTGCCATATGTAGCGCACCTTTTCTATCTCAGTAGCAGGTAAGTTCCAGAGGATTTTCGCTGCTAAATTCTGTTTTGTTAGTGATAGGTTCTGGGCCTAGTGTGAATTGCTTGGGGGCAGGGAGATGGCTCAGTGGTATAAGTGCTTCCCTGGCAAGCGCAAGGGTCTGATTCCACAAAAAGAGAGAGAGAGAGAGAATTGCTAAAATCATCATGATTTTAAAGGCTGAAGCCCTTTAAACAGAAGTCAATCTTCGCAAGACCACTACCCCCTTCTTTCCCAACTCACCCCAGGATACAATTTCCTTTCACCCTTCCCACCACCTCAGAGATCCCTAATCAGCTTCTTCTCAGGTATATTTAAACATCCTCTTTAAGCCCCTCCCCTGGCAAAAGGCCACAAAAGCCTCAGTCTCCCTTTGTCCATTCCAGCGAATTTCTTGCCAAATTCTATGTCCTCAAAGAAAATAAAGCCCCTTTCCCTTTTTCCTTTTGCCTGTTTCTCTGCTGCCATGCACCTGAAAAAAGCAAACAAACAAACAAAAACATTAGTTAGGGCTTCATTGCTTAACTATTTTGAAATGTACTATTTGTGTTCAAAAGTATAACCTTCATCCCCCCTTGAAATCTGTCAAGAAAACTTAAACTCCAGTCTGTGCCCATGTATAAATAGAAACCTTTGCGGAAATGTAAGAAGTCAAACAGTTTATATGTAAATAGTCCTACTCTGTCTCTAGGCTTCTGTGCCCAAGAGCCAACCAGCTCACGAATCGCAAGCTTATCCCTATTTTCCTCTAACATTGCCTCATTCCTGCAGGAGATGTACACCAGGTAGATCTGTTGAAAGATGTGACTGCTGAATTGAGGGAGGAACCAGTATCAACAGCTTCCAGTAAGACCCTAACAGTGGGGTTCTTTGGAATCCTTTGCTGTGCCTTTTGGGTTTTCTTTTTTAGATCCTTCTGTAGGCTGCGCAAACTGCAGCTCCCTCCCTCAGTCCCTCTCATTCCCACCCCATTTTCTCTGCTTTATTCCTTTTCATTCAGCACCTCAGCTTTCTAATTTTCCAAAAGAGACTTTCCCTGCTTCAAGTCGTAGTGCTTTTGTGTAAAGTAGCAGAGTTACCTGAAATGTCATAGAGTTAGCTAAATTCCTGGGCAAACAGCAGTCCTTAAGGTCCTCTAGAAAGCACACGCGGGTCTTCTTGGCAAAAATGCACGAGAATCTGCCCTGTGCCCTGGGCGCTCTGAAGCCTCCCACCATCCCTTCTCCTCCAGGTATTGGTAACGCACCATAAGCCATGGGTCAGCCAGCTCAGAAACTGGCTCATGTGGAAAGGGTGCCTTTGAACACACCCAAGGTGAGGATCTTGTTTTAGGGCAGCTCACATCTAGTGACTGGTCCGCCTTGCTGCCCATCCCTTAAACGGAGAAGCTCAAATGGGCCCTTTCTGCCTTAAATTTCCTGTGGGATCTGCTCCCTGAGCAGCAGTCTTTCTGTGATTGTTTAGCAGCGCCAATTCTCATCCTGCTGGGTCCAGCTTTTGTGCATCAAAGCTCCAACTTTTGTATCTCTTCCCCAGATCCTTCTGTTGAAATCCCAGCCCTCAACATGAAAGTGCTATGAGGTCGGGACTTTGACAGTTGCTTTGATCAGGAGGGGTCTGCTACCTGTATCAAAGAAGTCTTGCAGAGCTGCTTCACCATGGTTAGACACAGCAAGAGGCTATTGTCTTTGAACAAGGAAATAGGCCCTCACTAGAACCCTACAGGCTGCCTTATATTGGTCTTGCAGCCTTCAGACTGAGAGGGGGAATAAAATTGTGTTGTTTATAAGCCACTTAGCCTGCAGGACTGCGCCACAGCCAAGCTGGTGGGCTGACATCTCTCGTTTCACAGTTGTTAAGAAAAAAAAGAGACTGAATTCTAAGAAACTTCCTGAAGTGAAATTTTATATCATAGAATGCTTTTCAAACAACCTAACCTATATACATTTATTTATTAATTTAATAATACTTTATTAGTTAGAAGTATATAAAAAAGAAAAAGAAGTGTGTAATAAGGCCAAGTCGTGATGAGAAAGAGAAACTGTTGTAGAGACCTAAGAAACAATATAAGAAGTATAAATGGGCTTAATGAAATTCCAAATTTAATAATAAAAATTTTAATTGGATCATTCATAATATAAGTTTAGAAACTGGAAATTAAGAGACAACTGATAGAAAGAAAACAGTTATGAAATTATCCAATTAAAACAGTTTCATTATACCCTGGGAATATTTCTCTACAACAATCAAAATGCACAGCACATAAGGCTGGCCAAATAGCTCAGTGGATTAAAGCTCCTGCAAGCAGGTGCAAGGGCCAGGAGTTTGATGCGCAGGCCTGTGGTGCCAGCCCCACCCCTAGGGAGCAGTGAGAGGGCAATTGAGACTGAGCATGGTGGCGTGTCTGTAATCCCACCTTCTCTTGGGAACCTGTAAACAGGCAGATCATTCCGAGTCCGATCTAGTACTGAGATCCTGAACACCCTGTGGATTCTTCCCTAAAAATACAACACAAAAAATGCACAGTACAATTTAAATTATCTTTGTATTTCCACAAATGTTGAGGTATAAAATGTTATACTTTCATGAGACATGAATTTTGGTTCATTGGTTACAAGCCTAAATACTCTTCCTTCTCACATGAATGTAGATTCAAATGATAAATGCCTGGCTATGAAAAGTCAGGCTATTCTAACAACCTATTTGAAACATGATTCCCAGAAGACCTTGGCTGTGAAAAGCATTGAAAGTTATTTCCTTGGTTTTCGTCATGGTGGGTTCACATCTGGCATTTGGTCAATCACCCATTAAATATTAATTAGCATTATTTATGCAATTTCAATGCTCTGTTACCCTGTTTGATGAAAAAAACAAACAAAAGCAAAAGAATCCCCAAAGCTTATTTAAGTTCTTTTAGATTGATATTTTCCCCTAAGTTGAATAATTAGTTTTTTTTCTCCTTTTCTTTCATATTAAGTCTGAAGGGCTGGGGATATAGCTCAGTGGCACAATACCTACCTGGTAAGCTCGAGGTCCTGAGTTCAATACGATATATATATATATATATATATATCCTGAAAAATACATACACATTCTGAAATAGAAGCAGTGAATTTAATAAAATACCTCATTTCTTAGCATGCAATTTCCTCCCAAACAGTTATCCAGTTAATTTCTATTAATATACCAAAGAAAGTGCTGCACTGTTTAACATTTCCTGAGCTTATAACTTGCTTTTTAAAATATATGCAATACTTTTCAAATAACGTTAATCAAAAACTAAGTTGTATCATACATTATAAATATGAAAATTATAAATACGTCTTACAATAGCTAAAATATGGCACAAAAAACTGAGCTTAAATGTGTCGCTCTGACAAAGCACTGTGTCTGCCGTTACTGCTGACTGTGGACTCCACAGAGGGAGAGCTTCATGGAATTCTTCCTGCGGTACCTGACAGTGGGTGTTGTTGGAAACTGGGTTGCAGACACAGGGAAGAGAGTTTCTGGTACGTATAGATGCATTATGATAAGGCCAGGGAGCAGAGATCCAAGGGGATCGCAATCACTTTACGTGTTTCCCTTGACTAGAGAGCAGAAAGAGGATTAGAACCGTTACAAATAAACCAAGAATTCTTTCAATTAATTCAGATGAAGTCAGGAAACTGGCATTTTACAAACAGGCTTGGGGGAGGTCCCCCAAAGAAGAAACGAAGATCCCACTTGCCCCACCCCCATCCCTAGGGAATAGGGTTACTGATTTTTACCCTAAAAATGGATGACAGGACACTTCCAGGAGAGACATTAGCAAGCAGGCTTATTAGATGGAGTCAGGAATTAAGATGGGCTAATGAAAGGGGCTTTAGCTTGCGAAAACTAAAGGAGACACAACTCTGGTTTTGCCCGTAAACGAAAGAACAATATTAGACCTTGTGCCTTCCGCGCTTGGCCTAGGGGTTGGTAACTTTCCACTGGGTTACGGGAATGGCCTCCTCTTGCAGGGGACCCTCCTACTGCACAGTAAGGATTAGGAGCTGCCCTCACTGCTGGGGACACCCCAGCGCTCCACTACTGTTCCCCAGCCCAGGACACTTGCAGCGCGAAGGGTGGGGATGAGGAAGGTGCCTCGCACACAGTGCTAGTCAGGAGCACAGAGAGAGAAAACCATCAGACAAAAGAGGAGATTCCGTGTCTCCTCTGCTATTTCAGCAGAACAATACGGGTCACAGTTCTGCAGTATCCGTGTAGGAAGAAATAACCACGAATTTCCACCCGTGGTGCAGAGCTGGGCTAGCTAGGGCTGCTTAAGGAAAGTGCAGCTCACAGTTCTGAATGCCATTAGCACAAAGGCTGCTGAACAGGGCCTTGGGGAATTTCTCAAAGTGATGTGTGATCTAAACAATTAATTCCAATTCACAATTATTCAAACACTACTGTCTTCTGTTTTGTGCCCTCTACTTTGAAGCTTTTCTGTTTCCTTTTTCTGGGTGAGACCTTGGGGAATCTCAGACAGGAGACGGACAATCCACACATTTCTTATACTATTTTGAGCATAAGAATATCAAAGAAGAAACAAAAATAAAATCAGACCATTACATGTGTTGTACCATGTCATTTATATTCCTAAATACCTCTGTTTAGAGTCAGTGTGTAACAACACCAAAAGGGAAAAGGGATTGTTATTTAACACCCATGTACATTGGTATGAGTAACTTGGATAAGCCTTAATGCAAATCCTACCAATTTTCTTTGTAATTTATACTGAAATTACACATAGAAAATCTGGGGGCCGGGGAGATGGCTCAGTAGAGTAAGCACTTCCCTGGCAAGTGCAAGGGCCTGAGTTCAATTTCTGGTTCTGCAAGAAAAAAAAAAAAAAGAAAGAAAAGAAAATCTGTTACATTCCTTTCCTAATATATGGGTTCTGTTGGGTAGAAAATACAAGTATTTTATTCTTTTTAGAATATTAGCACCCCTATAATTCGAAGATTATTCATTTTTAAAGATTACAAAATTTGTGTCATAAGCTGCTTATAATACGCTAGAGATTAACAAGCTTCAAGGTTATCACAGTATTTGTTAAAGAGAAAGGCATATAGTTCAGATCTCTGAGAATCAAAGTGTACAAACTTAATACATGGAAGGTAATCAAACACAAGCCTTCAGGTTTTATTTTCTACAAAATCACTATGAAAGACTTTTTTTACTAAAGATTGAGAAACCTCTATAAAGGGCCAATTTCTCATTTTCTTCCTCTTTCCTGATTACCTGATCTTAAAATGAAGTTAAGATGTCAGAGCCATTATTGAGCGATCATACGGAGTTTGATTCGATTCTGCCACCGATACACTGCGCAACAGCGGAGTTTTTAACCTTTTCAAAATTCACATGCACCGCGTCGCAGAGGGCCGCGCTCTGAGGTTAAGAAGATTGTGTCGGTAGAGTGTCTTACGCTCCTCTATTCTCAGAATGATAAGCAAATGGGAGGTTGTATCATTCTCATTGACTTCAAAGGGAATTTGGCTTTCATAGCTCAGTGGGATGAAAAGAAGATAACGACCTGGCTGGTGGTGGTCAAATAAATGTCAAAGCTAGAAATTCAAGGAGAAACTGATGAGAGAGAGGTAGAAAAAAACCTGTGTCATTGACATATCAATTGTGAGAGCCAGCAGGAGCAAGACTAAATCTAAATAAACTATCAGAGAGAAAACATATGTGTTCTCTCTCTCTCTCTCTCTCTCTCTCTCTGTCTCCTTCTCCCTCTTTCCCTCTCTCCCTCCCTTTCCCTCCCTCTCTCTCTGCTCTTCCCCCTCCTGCACAAACACACATACAGTTTTTCAAATTCATTCTTCTGTTATCCTAACATATTATTCATCTCACTATGTTAAATTCAAAAGCCAAGGATAAGTAAAATCACTCTAATTGCATTTCTGACTGATTTTCTTAATGGAAGTGTTAATGGAATTTCCCTACATGTTTAATGTTGCATATATTAATGAAAAATATAGCAAAGTACTTCAATTAGATTAATCCAACACAGAGATATCAAGTCTTAAGAAATAACATCTGTACTCTTCCAGTTTGAAATGGATGGTAACATTTAAAGGAAAATCTTAACATTTTATGTTTTTCTTATTTCTATTGTATGATTAAAAGTGACACATTTTTAACAGTTTAATATTTGAATTTATTGTAGCTCAGCTAATAGCTGAACAAAGGCCTTCATACTACATATATTGCAGTGCTCATTGAAATGTAAATCAGGAAATGACATGTGTAAAAATAAATGGACATACAACATATATATATCCTATATACAACCATTTGTCTTCCAATAGCACAAATAAAGCTTAAGTCAGATACAATTATATGGACTAAAGCTTTAACAGTGACTTTTGAACTGCTCAAATTAACAAAATCAATCCTCATAAATTAAGCTATCAGTGATCTATGATACAATTAATTTCCATAATCAAAAAATGCTCCAGTGCATGCAGTGTCACTTGTGCTATTTTTAACACTGAATTTTAAATACTGCTGGCTAACTCTTCCTGCAGGGCTGTATAAAATTCCATCTGGCACATGAGGCAGTAACATCATGATACACGATTTCTTTTCTATTCTTCAATTTAGGCTGACATCTGGTGGTCCAGGGGAACCATGAGCAGCGCTGCTGACTGTAAACCTATTTACACAGGCGGCTTTTTTTTTTTTTTTTCAATTTTTCCTTTGTCTTTCTGAAGTGCCTGAAATTGCCACCAAGCCAGTTAATTACATGGAAATTCACATGGAATAACAATTTAAACCTCAGAACAATAAGGGTGAAGAAAGTGACCTTCACATGATAAATTATATACGTGTAAGTATATCGAACTCGGAGGTAACCAAAAGCATCAATAGAAACCGCCACATATTGGCCAATTAGACTGACTAACAAAGGGGACTATTTAATGGCAACACACTGGGCATCACAATGGGAGTGTGGTACATGCAAGATTTCTTTCTTTCTTTCCCTATGTCAGGTTAGTTGGAGGGAGGACATGAAGGAGTGAGGGGAAGGGTAGAAGAAACTCCACGTAGAGTCAGAAAATGATGTTTAAACAAGCATAAGGAAGTGTTTAAAAGCCTCCCCCCTGCTTTGAGAAGAAGGGGACACTCCCAGCAGTAAGAGACAGTCCAGATGGCAAAGCACACTGGGTCAGAAACAGGAGCAATTCAATTCTCCCTTTGCAGGAGTTATTCAAAAAAGAGAAGGAAAAAACAACCTTTAAGAAAAATGAACCTTTTGCACAAGAAGTATGGATAAAATCATACCAAGATACACAAAAATGACATTGCCTAAACTAATTGTAAAGAAAAACATCATTAAAGCACATATATGGAAAAAATATTAGCTACAGAAGAACAAAATTAAATAGCATCTTATTCCACATTAGAAAAAAAAAAAAGAGCGAGTAAGAAACTAGACTTATTTATTCAAAGGACTGAAAAAAAAAAGATCTGTCCTCATTGAATTTTATACTTAGCAAACATACCTTTGAAAACTAAAAGTAAAATATTCTCCAGTTCTACAACCTTGAAATATTCTAGTATCTCCAGATGTAGCATATAGAAAATAACGAAGACCATAATCCAGAAGGCAAGAGAAGTTGCTGTATGGTCCTGGATAAGGAATAAAGAGCTCTCAAAGTGGTGATTATGCAGGACTATGTAAAATATAATTATATTAGATGAACCCATTTAAAAGGTCATTGAAGATTGCCATAAAACAATGCTTATGTTAGGCTATATACATATTTTTCATATATATATATATGGAAATGTGGTGCAATAATTTTAACTCAATTCAGAAATTTTAAATCTTTAAATATTTATTGCCTACCCCATTCTACTTTGAGAATTCTAATTATATGAATATAAGTTTCTTGATTTTGCCAAAGTGAGAACTATTATATGATTGATCTATAAACTCTTCATGTTTATTTTAGATAATTTTTACTATCCATTTAAGTTTGTAAATAACTTTTTTATAATGTGCAACCTATTATTAAACTCATGTTATGTAGGGCCCAGGAGATAGCTCAGTGGAACACATGCTTGCCTGGCAAGTTCAAGGTCAATACTCGGAACTGCAAGAAAAAAAAAGAAATACTCATGTTGTGTATTCATTTCAGAAATATTTTTCTAAAATTCACTCTGTTTACATCTTATATCTTTCACATTTCAATATTTGCTACAATTTTTAATTTCCTATATAATTATTATTTATTTTCTATAAAGTTAATAAGGAATACAAAAAGAACCTCTAAAATCTCACTAATTTGCTATGTTTACTATGATACATTTCATTAATTTCTAAGTCATGGAGGAACAGAATGATACTTTGTCAGCTTTATAATTTTCATGCCATTTGTTCAATTCATAAGCACAGTTCAAGACAAGAGGCTTTCATGATTTTTTTTTCCACATTCAGCACTTAGGTATCCCATTTGGTAGTATTTTGACCATGAAAAGACTTAATGGATTTCCATTTCTGGGTTGAAATTTCATAATTGTTTCATATCATTCACAGTGATTGTAAACAGCACAGAAAATAAATATTATGATTAACTTGACTTTGATCCACATCCCTCTCTATGAATCCTTTTAAATCGACAGAAATACAGCAAAGCCCCCGTGATGAAAAAAAAAAAAAATTAACAAAAAACAAATGAGAAAAGAATTTAACCTAGGTTTTGAAAGACTGTGCTAAATGTTTGGATTGTTCTGTTTCCATTTAACCTTGGGACTCTGAAAAGGTTATTGGAAGGAGTGCCAATTATGTTGGCATTTTTGAAATATGGCCAACTGTTCTAAGATGTGGACTCAGGCTGCCAATACCTAATCTCATAAAGGTCACAGGAAAGTTCAAATGAAATTGCTTTTACGTACTATGAAACTAAGTTGAAATGGGTGAGCAATAGGTAAACTGCTTCCACCTGTTCTTGCTGATTACTTCTCCCATTTTAAGGATAAGGTTTGGTTTTAATCAGTAGCTCTAAGTTCTCTAAAAAGGAGAAGGTTTTCTTTATTTTAATAAACTCATAACTGTTACATAAACTTGGAAAGAAAAAGAGGCCAAATACAAGTTCAGTGTTACAGTATGACATGGCCATGTGCTGAAAACAGTCACCAGCCCATGGTGCTATTCTGAGGTGACGGAACCTTTAGAAGTGGGCCCCACGTTGGTGGGGAAGTTGGGTCCTTGGGAAGATAAAAAAGGGGACACTGGTCCTAGGTCTTTGCTTCCTAGCCTGCTTGAGGAGAGTGCTGTCCTTTATCATGTGCCTTCTGCCAGCATGTTCAGCCTTGCTGTGGTCCCAGAGTAGTAGCAGCACCTGCCCATGGGCTGAAACACTGAGCCAAAGCGAACTTCCTTTTTTCTTTCTTCTTTCTTTTTTCTTTCTTTCTTTCTTTCTTTCTTTCTTTCTTTCTTTCTTTCTTTCTTTCTTTCTTTCTTCCTTCCTTCCTTCCTTCCTTCCTTCCTTCCTTCCTTCCTTCCTTCCTTTCTTTGAACTATTTAGTAAAGGATCTACAGGATCCTTTCCCCGCTTTCCTCCCTCTCTCCCTTCCTTTCTCCCTTTCTCCTTTCATTTTGTCTTCCTTCCTTCTTTTATTCTCTCTTTCCTTCACTTCCTTCCTGCTCCCTCCCTCCCTTCCTCTCTCTCCCTCCCTCCCTTCTTTTTCCCTCTTCTTTGTTTCTTTAATAAGAACATTGTTGCTTAACTAACATGTCTAGGCATTAAACCCCATATATAAAGGTAAACACATTTAACAGGTAATTTTGTGACATGTCTCAAGGTTTTAAAAATACAGAGTATTCTGGGAAGAAGCAGAGTTCTATAAAAAATGCATGACAGAGCTCAAATGGAGCAGTGCCTTACTAGTGGAGCTGGCTGAGATCATTGATACCTGACTGAATACTTAGTTTTCTTAATTGGTACTAGATGTTGTATGTGTTAATTTAGTAATTCTCTATGGAACAATAGAACTATACAGACCAGTTCTGGATACTCAAAAACAGATGATGGTAGAATAAATACAAGATAGGTAAATGTCAAGTCAAATAACAGTTATATTTGTATATAATAATTATATTACTGTCATTTTTCTTGAAGCTTATGTGAAGTATGATTTACAGATGTTATCAGGCAGGAAATAGGGGAAAGGAAAAAGAGAGAGGAAATGGCTGAGCCTAGGGATTTGGCAGCCTCACCCACAGGCCCAGCACTCAAGGGCACAACCAATCGCGGATTGAAAATGTCCGGGCAGAATGTGTCTGTAATAACCATAATAACACTGCACACTATTTATGTAATATTTACATGATACACGCTATCATAAGTAATTTGAAGATGATTCAAACTGTACAGGGGATGTACACAGGTTACATACAAAGACTTTGCTATTTTATGTAAGGGACTTGGACAACCATTCATTTTAATGCACTCAAGGTTTCTAGAACCCTGTTTCTCATGGGCACAGAAGGATTGTCATGTGCGACTTATTTTTCTCACCTCGTCCTAGATTCTCATGACATTGTGAGGAGGGGAATCCAAGCCTAAGTGTTTTTCTGCAATAGAACTGTTGCTGAAATGGCTTCATAAATTATGTAAATCTTGATCACATTGCAGACACGATACGGCTGTTGATAAAAATAGTGACTAAAAAGGCAGTAATGAGTACAGTGGTCTCTCACTTGTTATGTTTCCCCCACAATGAGTGAAAATCAGTGAAGTGGTAACATTACATTTATTTCAGTATTTATATATATGTTAAGGCTTTATAAGCCCTCTCACACTCTTATAAACCTTTTCCACACTTTTAAAAACACTTCTAGGGCTGGCCAAATAGCTCAGTGGATTAAAGTGCCTGCAAACAGGCGCAGGGGTTGGGGGTTTGATCCCTGGGCCTGTCGTGCTGGCCCCATCCCCAGAGTGTGCTGAGATGGCAATTGAGACTGGGCATGGTGGTGTGCATCTGTATCCCCAGATCTTGGGAGGCTGTAAACTGGAGAATCACTATGAGTCTGATCTATTAGTGAGATCCTGAACACTATAAAAACACTTTTAATGTTTTTAACCATTTTCTAAGTTGTAAACCTATGTAATTTTAACAATATACGTATACTGTACAGTACTGAAAAATCCCGCAATACAGTAAAAATCTGTAATAAACAATTTAGGTTAATATTTTTTGAAAACCTATGAAACAGCGAGTCCATGAAAGTCGAACCACAGCATAGTGAGGGACTACTAATAAAGTGAGAGATTTATTGTAGATAAAATATTTTAAAATTTGGTTTAATGCAAAAAATAAGGTGTGTGTTTAAATATGATAATGTATTATGTTATTTTAAAAGGATAAAACATTATTTTGAAGTTTGGAGGATTAAACCCAGAGCTTTTGCATTGAACTATATCACCAAATTTTTATTTTTATATTAATGTATCTATTTATTTTTGAGACAAGTTTTCACTAAGTTGCCCAGGCTGTTCTGGACCTTGGAATCATTCTACCTGTCCCCTTAAGAGTGCTAGGATTATGAGCATGTAACATGACACCCAGTAACACTGACTTATTTTAAATGAAATGTGACCCTTTACAAAAACATTTCAGTCTGCTCTTCACTCTGCCTCTAACAGTGGACCTATTGTATGTTCCAGATGTAGCCTCTGTGGATGCTGGCTTGCGGCAAGGCTTTCACATCAGTGTGTGTCTGGATGCCAGGCACCCGGTGTGGATCATCTCAGTGAGCAGGTTCCACTCCAGGTGGGGACTGAGTGGACTGTGAGGTTAGCAGCCTCGCTTGTCAGGCTGCCTAAGTTTCCAAGAAACTTGGAAATTAATATTTATGTTCCAGAAAAGCAGTAGGTAGGCGCACACTGTGCTCATGACTATGGAAATTTCCTTGGCACAGAGGTGCCAACTGCTCTTTGTTGAAAGGTAGGGGTTTTGCTATTATTGCTCTTCATTTTTTTTTTTTTATCTGCATAGTGACAGTATAAATGAAAATGTTTGTCATTTCATTATGCCTGAAAGCCAGGGCTTCTCTGGCCCAGCTGTCCGGGGTTCCAGAAAGCATTCTACGTGAAGTGGCAGGCAGAAGTCACAATGAACTTTCTTCCGTTCATTCCTGGTCAACTTTCCTTTCTCCTCTGCCTCATTCCTAGATGTCTACAGGCCCCCACTATGGGAGTCAGGACCCAGAAATGGAGGCAGACAAAGTGAGTTGGGATTTACTGAATGTAGCAGCTGAATTTAAGGCAAGTCAATTTGCCTTAAACATAAGCAGCACCGTCTGCAAAATGCAAGAGATTATTTGTTTCCTGGGATTTCTGTCACCAGAGTCACATGGGTGAGCAAATGTATCTCTGCAAAAAATAAATTAAATACTGGCCACATCACCAGGCATTGGAGATAAAAAGGTGACTAAGATTGTCTCTCCATTATTGCATGACAGGAGAGTGTTTTAACAGAAATACACAAAACTGAAAATGGGATAGGATGAATCTAGTCAAAAAGGAAATCACTGAAAGGGAAATTTAAGGAATGAGTACATTTTAGCAGGTGAAGAGACAGATGCAATATTTGAGGAAAAAAAGAATAAAAAACCACAACCTAGTGGAAATATCAAAATGTAAAATAAGCAGAAAGTAAAGCCATACATGGAGAGACTGCATAAATAATTTAAAGTTTATCTTACAGTTTTATAAAACTACTAGTAGATTTTTAGCAAAGACATAGTAAGAACAGCTATCTAGCAACTTGGATTACTGGATTAATTTGAATGCTTGGAGCTAAGAAACCAGTTGAGATTAATGCCAAGAATCCGGTGAGAGGGAGAAAGGCTAGTAAGGGTGGAAATAAGGGCTATAAACGAGCAGCATTTAGAGAAAAAAAATACACATTTTTAAAAGTGAGGATCTTCTTCTGGAAGACTATCATGATCATATAACCAGGATGCTTTGGATCAGCTGCCTATCAAATTGCAAGCAACAGATGACAGGTGACACCCAAACACATAAGTTCACAGGGCAAGATAAGAATGTCTGGCAGAGAAGAGTCCCCGGGGTTGAGCCCGGGGAACAGCAAAGAGAAGGCACCAAGGACACTCTTACCCGCAGATACTCAGGAGCAAGGAGCGCACCTGGCCCGACTGCTTCGCCACGCTGGGAAGCTCTCAGATGATTGCTGTCATCATTTCTCATATTTAGTTTTAAAATACTAATAGTTCATGAATCACTTTATTGTGCCCCTGTTTTGACAAATGAGAAAATAAAAATAATTCCTATCTAGGCCATTTCCTCCCAAGTTGAGTGTGTGACATTGTTCTGGGTCTTTTTTCCTGAAGCATAAATTGCTTTTGAAGAGTTTTTCCTTAAGTATTTACCAACAAATAATTTTAAGTTACATTTTCATCAAAACCACACAGATAAATTATTGATGAGAATGCACATCATCATAGGGCTTGGAATTAATTGAATGTGAACTATCAGTACCCTACATGTTTATTCTTCTGTGCTACTTGAAATGCATCAGGGAATATCTTGAATTTGTTACATTGAGATATTTTCCAAATAACAAATTACTTTAGGTTTCTAGATAAATATTAAAAGTGTTCCAATGCATTCCTGGTCAATCACATCAAGAGTAAATAATGCACTATTTTTGTCTTATTCAAATATCCTTAGGGATCTTAGCAAATAATGTGTATCATCTCTCTCATGACCAAATGGATTCTTGGTGGCATTAGAAGGGAGAAAGAGACAGACAGACAGACAGGACTTCTGGATTAAGATTGAAATGACTGGCACTTTATAGTGAGGAAATTTTCTCTTGTTAATGCAGTCAGCCATACTACTCTTATCATTTAAGGTTTTGTTTTGGTTGAGAATAAGAACATATATTTCTAAATTTGATCATTTCCATTTCAGCAGTGCTAGTGTTTCAAGGTACAGCAGCAGTACCTAAAGTACTTACATGGAATGAGCAGAATTCCACTTTTCTTTCCCCAGAGCTCTTCCAGTGTCTTTCCTTGTCTGGTCTGCTCCACTAGCCTCCTGGCTGGCCTCTTCCCCTTTAATCTCTTCCTTATTTGAATCCATCACTCCATTTGATGGCCAACATCCTTCTAAACATGGGCCAGATTTTCAAGTCTCCTTTGAAAAATAACAAATTTTAGAGCCTTTAGATTATTTCACCACTACATTCCTATACAAATAAATCATTGAATATTATAAAAGCTAATGACTTTTCCTGATAAACTGCAATTATATTTATATTTACACTAAAGTTGTAAGCATTTCTAGCTGGCTTGAAGACACCCTGAACAGAATACATAGGATTAAAAACTTCTGCATTACACTGACTCACTAAAAAATTCAACAACATTAGTGCTCTTCTATTGTGTGGCAGTCACTATTCCAGATGCTGAGAATAGAGCAGTAAGCAAAACAGATAAAAATCCCTGCACTCACTTGATATATACTCTAGAATGAGAGGCAGACAACAAAAGATTATCAGGAAAATATACAATATGTGAAACAGTAATGGGTACTGTGGAAAATATAGGAATCATAGAAGCGAGAGAAATTAAACAGGTCCACTAGGAAATCCTCCAGGGAGAAAGTAGCTTTTGAGCCAAAATTTTTCTAAATTTTTATTCACTTTAATGAGAAAAAAAGATAAAATAATGATGAAAGAGTTTCAAAATAGGTCAGTAGGACAGTTACCATAATTAATACATTGCTTCATAGTAGTTATTCAGAGGACAAATGCAGACATGATATCTTATCTAAACAATATTAGTACAAACTTTTATTCTCAGTGAACTAAGAAAAAAGTAGCTGTATATCTATCCTTTCTTGTTGTATATGGTTTGATTTCTAAATTTCTGTGTAAAAATATGTAATTGTTTTTTTCCCATTCTATAGGGATTTAAATTTTAGAATATCCATGGTTGCTGGAAAATAGCAGTTCCACATTATGTCTAAGACATTTGATATTCAGACAGATAGTGATGTTAAGCTCAACTACCTCTGTTATGGGGAAATAATATCATTAGGCTTCTCTTCTGATTGTTTAACAACTAAAGTCTGCAGAACAAAAATTAGAGAAGTAGAGGGGCTACAATGATAGTCAGCATTTTGGCCCTAGCCCTTCAAGGTCAGTGAGGACTCAGGACATAAGAGAACCTGTGCTGTGACATCCTATAACCCAGTGGTGTCCAAAAATTATTTGAGCCAAAATTTGAAGGAAATGAATGAGCTAGCATCTGAATTAGCAAATACCAAGGTGTGGGGTGAACATGATTAGCAAGTCTGAAGAGCAGGAACAATAAGTCAGCAGAGCAGCTGCGGGATAAGAAGGTGGGCAGCTCAGAAGTCAGAGAGGGGCGCGGGACCCTATCAGGCAGGGCGTCTAAGCCATGCGCACGCCTTGGGTCCGTTCTGAGTGAGACATTAGTGTTCAACCTATACTCAGATTTCTTCAGAGTCTGGTTCTAATTAACTTTTAATCTCTACTAACACTGCATGCCAAATTATACGCCCTAATTTTATTTAATCTTCCAAAAAACATAAATATTAGCTGTAGATATATGAATCATAAACATATCCATTAACTTTACAATGAAATATGTATTTTTTTAATTTTTAATTTTTTGTATTTTAGGGAAGGGTCTACAGGATATTCAGGGTCTCACTACTAGATCGGACCCATAGTGATCCACCTGTTTACAACCTCCCAAGAGCTGGGATTACAGGTGCACATCCCGGGCCCAGTCTCAATTGCTGTCTCAGCAGGCACCAGGGGCGGGACGGGCAGCGAAGGCCTAGTGATTGAACCCCCAGCCCCTGATCCTGCTTGCAGGCACTTTAATCTCCTGAGCTATTTGGCCTGCCCTTTTAAGGAAATATGTAGACACATGAAATATATTTCTCTGGTTTTTCTATCTGTGGTCTAGATGTTTGTCTCCCCCAAATTCCCACAGGGATAACCTGACCTCCAGTGTGACTGTTTGCAGGAAACTAGGATCAGACTGAGTTATGGTGGTGAAGCTTCCATCCTGAGATTAATGCCCCTATAAAAACAGGAAAAGACACACGTGTGCCTCTTTATGTGTCCCCCAAGGAAGGGCTAGATGAAGACACAAGTAGGAAAAGGGACCTCATCAGTATTTTGATAAACTGGACCCAATCTCAGACTTTATCCTCAGAACGGGAAAATAAGTACTTCTGGTTTAAGCCACTCATTCCATGTTTCTTCATTCTAGTAGCCTAGCCAAGATATTTGGTAATAACTAGCAATTAGTAAATGAAAATTTTAAAATTAATAAAGTACAAAAGTGATATTGGATCATTATGGCTTATTAATCATACAGAAACCTAAGAAAGTAATATTTGTCACACTTACCAAGGCAAAAATAAATCATCCCAGGTAACCCATTTTCTAGTCACTACTACAGGAAAGACATTTATTTTTCAAAATGCTTATTATTAGAAATTAATCCTACCATGCAGTATTGAAAGGTCAGCAGAGAATTCAGACTTTCTCAAGTATTTATTGGTAACCAAATGTGTTCTATGTATTTTGCTAAAGACTAAAGACGCATCAATTTCATTTTTCTGTACAACAAACCACTTAGAAACAGCGACCTCATTCTTCCACAGTGTCACCGTGCAGGCCTGGCCTAAGTCAGAGGGACAATCTCTGTGGTGAGAAGCCGTCCAAGGCTCCTGAGCATAGGAGGATCTCCGGGGCGTGTCCAGCAGTGGTCAGTATTCTCCGCCTTGTGAGGTGGAGAGACTCTGTTGTGAGAGTTCGACTCAGTTCCAGTCACTCAGCCTGGCTGTCGTGGTGGGGGCGGGCGCATTTACCGCAGCAGCAGCAAAGAGGAAGATGCTCTGCTATGAGGTCAGTCGTTAAACTTTTGTGTACATGGTACTTGTTACTGTCACTGAACAAAGAAAGTCATGTGGGCAATGTAGTCCATGCGGGAAATGATTCACGCACGGCATGCGAGCGCGCACACACACACACACACACACACACACACAGACAAATCAGGGACCGTTGTGGCAGGGGTCCTCCGTAAACACTGTGCATTAATAGACTCCTGATTACTGCAGCAGCAAAAGGGCAATGTGACATCGAAGCAAATATGATCTTTCTGAAGTAAAAGTGAAAGTACATGTCACATCTTATTTGGTTTCCAGTTCTAAATGTAAAGTGCATAAAAGACACTGCTCCACCCTAACTAGTAAAAGGCTGAAAAAAAACAAATCAAACCAAAACAAAAGTAGACATCTTAGAATACAAAAAAAAAAAAAAAAAAAAAAAAAAAAAAAAAAAAAAAAAAAAAAAAAAAAAAAAAAAAAAAAAAAAAAAAAAAAAAAAAAAAAA
>PVKA01003266.1:23312-92830 GCA_004027165.1 Ctenomys sociabilis | reverse complement strand
AACCAGCACTACTGCATGGAAACCTGAGCTGGAATAAATTTTGGAAGGGTCAGTTTGGATAGTTCTGATAAGTTAAAGATACCATGGCATGGAACTGCTACACTTTTGTGAGTATTGCCTCACAAAGAAAGCAAGGTAAATTCTTAAAATAAATACTAAAGCAAAATGCCTTCATCATTCTAAACATTTTGAAATAAGCTGGAACATCCAGTTCTTCATAAAAGGCCATTCCTGGATAAATGAGTAACCAGAGCGTAACCAATGAGGAGATTATGTAGCTAACACTCAGAAACCAGCTTTAGCCCATCCTAACCACCCACTGGCCATTTAAACAATGGAGGAATCACAAAACATTGATCAAGTTTATAGGACAGAGGCACAGGCTCCATGCAAACTGATAGCTAACTGCAGAACTAAATGGCACTTTTCTCCTCACACACCTCACCACTACATTATTAGAGCCCACCTAGAGCCATTCCTTTTCCCTGGTTCATTATGACCAGATATACAGTGGATATCTACTTTTTAAAATTTATTACAGTAAAAGATGCATTTCCATGAATCTCCCTCAAAATCATTTCTTCGCTTCAAATGCAGTGGCCCCATCATCCTTGCCACTTTCTGAAGCAGCTCTGAAGGTCTTCCTTCCTGAGTGTGTTTTTCAGAGGTTTGATTAAAAACATAGTGAATGCTGCTGTTTTGTGCTATCCCAGGAAAAGGCAGGCTCATAAAGCATTACGACGCTTCCTCGTCAATGATATTGACCAGATCTGGCAACATAGCACTTTTGGCTCATTCCCAAAGCCAAAGTGACCGTGAAAGGTAAACATTTTAAATCAGTGCATTATATTGGGCACCCCTCCACGGCAGAGCAACTAAAGGTCCATACATAAGGGAAGGGCTGGAAGGGCTTCAGAAAGTGTCAGGAATAATGGTCTGAGTGTGTTTGAAGCAGGAAGTGCATTTTGAGGGGGATTAATAGCAATATGTCTTTTATTACAATAAATTTTAAATTTTTACACATTTATTGATCACACCTTGTGTGTCTAGCTATCAGGAAAATAATGACAAGGCATAGTTAAAGAAAAAAAAAAAACAGTGAGGGACATGTTCTCCTGGAGCCAGAAAGCACTAACGTCACCACAAGAACCAGCACTACTGCACGGAAACCTGAGCTGGAATAAATTTTGGAAGGGTCAGTTTGGATAGTTCTGATAAGTTAAAGATACCACGGCATCTTGTCATGGAACTGCCACACTTTTGTGAGTATTGCCTCACAAAGAAAGCAAGGTAAGTTCTTAAAATAAATACTAAAGCAAAATGCCCTCATCATTCTAGACATTTTGAAATAAACTGGAGCATCCAGTTCTTCAGAGTGGCAAAGCCAGAATCACCACTAGGTGTGTCAGCGATGTTGGAATTATCAGACCTGGAATGTAAAATAATTATGATTGCTTTCTAAGAGCTATAATGGATGAAGAACATGAAAGAACAGAGGCAATGTGAGCCAATGGAAAGAAAGCCTAAGAAAGAACAAAAAGAGAAACACTATCTGTTACACAATAGCATTATCACACACACTATAAAGGAAATGAAGGATACCTTCAGCAGGCTTGTGAACGGTCAGCTCAGATAAATAAAGGGTCTGTAGTCCTGAGGAAAGCTCATAAAACTTTGAAAACTTAAAAGCTATGAAATCAGAGATAAAGAAAACGGAAACAAGACTAAAATACCCCAAGAAGTGGGGGAAGCACAAAAGGTACAATGTGTGCCAAATAGGGATCTCAGAAAGAGAGAGGAAAAAAAGAGAGAGAGACAAGAGAGAAAGAGAGAGAGAACACATTAAAAATACCAAACAAAATGACCAAGACTTTTCCCAAATTAAAGTCAGACATCCACCCACAAATGCAGAGGTCACAGAGAACACCAGGTAGGTATAAATTCATGATCAAAAAGGACATCTGCACATATTGTTTTATAATTTGAAAAACATCAGATGATGAAATAGCCTGGAAGAAACACAAGAAAAAACCTAACCTATAGAAATACAAAGATCAGAATTACATCCAGCTTCTCCTCAGGAACCATGTTATAATGCAGAGTAAAATTTTAAAGCATTAAATAGAAAAAAACCACAGCCCTGTATTTGGCAACATGCACAATTTTCCCTTGAACGCAAAGGGCAGCAAAGCCAGAAGCATCTGCCTATATCGTACCAGCTGCTCAGCAGGCTGAGGTTGGACGGTGGCTGAATTCTGCAGACCAGCCTGAGTAACACAGAGCCTCTGTTCAAACAAAAGAAATGAAAGTGAACATGAAATAAGAAGGGCTCATAAAATAAAAAATGAAGGCATTTATTGCCAGGAAAAATACATGAAACTTTATTTTTTTAGTGTATTTGGTTGTTACAGGGTCTCACTATGCAGCTTGGACTCATAGTGATCCTCCTGTTTTCAGTCTCCCCCCTCTGGGATTACAGCCATGTGCCACCATACACAGACTCTGTGGCCAGTTCTGCCCACCCTGGAGGTGGGGCTGGCATTGCATGTGGTGCTGGGGATTGAACCACAGTCCCTGCACTTGCCTAACTTTGACTAAGCAGGCATTTTAGTCAGCTGAGCTATCTCCCCAACCCCATAAAACATATTTAAATTTCTTTAAATAAAAGGAAAATAATACAGATCAGAAATTCATATCTATATAAAAAAGAAAAAAAACATCAAAGAAGCTATAATTGAAGGCAACATAAAAATGTTTTTAAAATGTTCAGTTTTCTTATTTTTAGTTGATCTAATACCTAACGATATGTTCAAATAACGACATTCAATTACATACACATATGTGTGCCTTTTATCTATGTAAAATGGATGATGCTAATGAATCAAGATAGATAGGAATTAGGATAATATTATTATGAGGTCACCCAATTACCTGTGAAATGGTGTAGTGTTTTATTAAAAGGGACCATGTATTAATTTTAACTGTATATTGTAAATTCTAAATTCCAAAATGAATAAAGAAGTGTGTTAAAAGAGAAAATGAAATCAGATACAACTAAATTAAAACCACAAAAGGCAAAAAGAGAAGACAGATTCCAGAACAAAGGCAGTAAATTAAAATCAGTCATAAACGTGGTAGATTCAGTATTAATGCAGTTATATCAATAATACTTGGAACATCGATGGCCTTAATGCACCAATTAAAGACAGAGATTGCGAAAGTGGAAAAAAAACAAACTGAATCATGGGTTGTGAACAAGAAGCTATTTTGGGGAGCTGTGAAGATGGCTCTGTGGAATAAGCACTTCCCTGACAAGTGCAAGGGCCTGAATTCAATCCCCGGTTCTGCGGAAAAAAAAAAAAGAAAAGAAAAGAAACTATTTTTGAATATTATACATAAAAATAGAAGTAAATAGATAGAGAAAATATACCATGCTAATTCTAAACAAAAGAAAGCAATATTGGCTATTTGCATTTCAGACAGATATGTCTTTAAAGAAATGAATTACATAAGAAACAAAGGAGGACACTGCATAATGATAATAAAAATCAATTCTCCAAAAACTCAGAATTTGATCTAACAGGAAGTTTGTTAGATGCCTGTGCATCTAACAAAAAGTCTCAAACTACATGAGACAAACACTGATAAAACTGCAAGGAGACACTGAGGAAATTGACTAACATAGTTGTAGATTTCATTACCCTACTTCTCCCAGAAATGGGTAGCTCCAACGGGCAGAAAATCAGCAAGGATAGCATAAGACACAGCAGTGTCACCAGTGGTCGCTTGCAGTTGACCTCTAGCCCAGCTCCACAGCAGGACGTGCATGCTTCTCAAAGTCATCCTGAACGTTCAGTGGAAGAGCTCACACTCTGGGCCGTAAAACACACTTAAACAAATTTAAAAGAATTGAAGTAATATCATGTGTGCTCTCAAAAAGCTAACAGAATTAAACTACAAGTTGATAGAAGAAAGAAAATTGGAAATATCCCAAATTATTATTAAACAACATGCTCACAAATAATACATGAGTCACAGAAGAAATTTCAAAAGAGATTTTAAAATACTTAGGACTAAATGAAAATAAATTGCAAGTTACCAAGTTTAGGGGATGTAGTGATCACACTGCTTAGAGGAAAATCTACAGAATAGAATTCATTTCAAGTATGCTAAGAAAAAAAGTTTTGAAATCAATAAGCTAACCTATTATCTTAGGAAAATAGAAAAAAGGAGAGAAAACTGAATCTGAAGAAGAGTTTGTATTTAAACAAGAATAATTAGACCAGAAAACAATGAAAGTTAAAACAGGCCATTAGTAGAGCAAATCCTTTACATAATTAAAAGATAGCAAAGGAATACCATTACAACTTCTATCCCTACATATTGCATAACATAGAGAGAAATGGACCACTTCAGTGGAGGCTATATGCTGGCACAGTTCCCATAAGAATAAATAGAATATTTGAACAGAGCCATGTCTGTTAAAGAAATTGAAGCAATACTTAACAGCACTCCAAATTAAAAGCACCAGGCCTGGGTGGATTCATTGGCAAATATATCTATATCTATATTTATTTATATATATGTAATATATGTTTATATATATTATATAATGTATTTGGTACAGGGTCTCATTTATTATGCAACTCAGACTCCTCAGCTGATCCTCCTGTTTTCAGCCTCCCCAGTGCTGGGATTACAGGCATGTGCCATCATTCCTGGACTCGGTGGCCTGCTCAGCGTGCCCAGGAGCGGGGCTGGCACTGGATGTGGTGATGGGGATCAAACCCCAGTTCCTGAGCTTGCCTAAGCAGGTCCTTAGTTCACTGAGCTATCTTGCTGGCCCTCTACAAAATATTTAAAGAGGGGCTTAGAACCATCTTTTATAGGTAGAGAACTGAAGCAAAAGGAGTGCTTTTAACTAATTCTGTGAGTCCAGTACTCACTCTAATCCCAAAACCAGAAAAGGCACTACAAGAAATGAAACTGCAGTCCAATAACTTTCACAAATGTACTGCATATGTAAAAGTCCTCCAAAAATATTAGAAAGTCAAATTCAATAATGTATAAAAATAATTATGTCCCACAACCAAGTTGGACTTATCTCAGATAATGCAAGACTTTTTCAATGTTTAAAAATTAGTCAATATCAACATCAATAGGCTGAAAAAGGAAGTCATATTTTCATATCATGGGAAGCAGAAAAGATATTTGACAAAATCTAATATTCATAAAAATGTGGTTAAATTTGTAAATAATTTTTTACAATGTGCAATCTATCATTAATCTCGTGTTATATATTCATCTCAGAAATATTTTTCTAAAATTTATTCTGTCTATATCTTATATCTGTTACAGTTCAATATTTGTCTACAATTTTTAATTTGCTATGTAATTATTATTGATTTTCAATAACATTAATAATAAGTTAATAAATAAATAAATAAAAATGTGGTAAACTAGGAAACAATTTCCTTAACTTAATGTGAAATACCTACAAAAAACCTACAGTTTATATCCTACTCAATAGTGAAAAACCCCAATTTTCTGAATAAGATCAGATACAAGGCATGAATTTTTTTTCTCAGAAATCTTTGTCAACACTGTATTAAAAGTACTAAGTACTATTTATGCTCTATTCAGGAGAAATAACTAAAATGTCTGTATTCAGATGACATGATCATCTGCAGAAAATATGAAATAGTTTACAAAAGATCTCCTGGAACTATTCGTTTTCTTTTTCTTTTTGCTTTTATATAGGGACTCACTATGCAGTTCAGATTCACAGTGATCCTCCTGTCTCAGCCTTCCCAGGGCTGGAATTACAGGTGTGAAAAACCACATGTGGTTGTGGGGGAGGTGCATGGCATGCCTGGGATTCTGGGACTTGAACTCTGGATCTTGTGATTGTCAAACAGGCATTTATGCCACCAAAGTATCTCCCCAGCCTTCCTAGAGCTTTTAAACAGTTATAGCAAGGTCACAGGATATGCACAGATTGATCACTTCCTGCTATACCAGCATTGAATAAATGAAATCTTCACTTAAAATCCTGGGAGCTGGGGAGATAGAAGCACAAGGTCCTGGGTTTGATCCCTGGTACCACCAAAAAAAAAAAAAAATCCCAAATCCTACTTATATTAACACACTCCAAAAAATAAATATTTCAGCACAAATATGATAAGTTGCATACAAGATCTATATAAAAATACAGTGCTCTGGGAAAAAGTAGAATAAGCAACAAATAAATGCAGAGATATTTTATACTCATTAATAAGAAGACTTCATGCTATCACAATGCCAATTCTTTCCAACATAAACAGTAGTTTAAATGCAATAGCAGTAAAACTGGAAGTTTGTTTTAAGGATATCAGCAATCTGACACTGAAGTTTATATGGAGAGGCAAAATACCTAGAAAAGAGAGTAATGTTGACTTAAAAAAAAAGAACAAAGTTGGAGGACTAATCAATTTTAACACTTACAATAAAGCTGCAGTAGTCAGGAAATGTGATATTGATAAAAGAATAAACAAAGAGATCAGCAGAACAGAACATAGAGAGCCCATAACTATGGTCATTCAATCTTTGAAGAAGAGATGCAGTGGAATAAAGACAAGTTTTAAAAAAAAATGGTGCTGGAATAACAGAACAGACACATGCTAAGAGAGAGAATCTAGACACAGGTTGTATGTCCTTCACAAAAGTTGACTGCCCCCAGTTCCACATGCCATGCTGGATTTGACCCCAGGGCACGCTGAGCCAGCAGTCGAATCCAGGCGTGGTGGCACACACCTGTAATCCCAGTACTGGGCAGGCTGAAAAACAGGAGGATCACTATGAGTCTCAGCTGTGCAGTGAGATCCTGTACCAAATACATAAAAAAATGAAAAAAAAATGTTGACTGAAAATAGTCCCTAAGACTAAAATGCACAGAAATATATCCACTGAATTGTGAAATTCCTTGAAAATAACACAGAAAAAAATTTGGTAACTTTCAGTATGGCGATAACTTTTTGGATATATCAGAGGTATGATCCATGAAAGGAATAACTAATAAACTGGATTTCATTACAACTAAGTTTTTTTTTTTTTTTTTTTTTTTTTTCAGTGCAGGGTCTCACTATGCAGCCCACATTCATAGTGATCCTCCTGCTTTTTTGCCTCCCTAGTGCTGGGATTACAGGCGCTCACCACCATGCCCGGACTCCATCACTGGCTCAGCCCACCCAAAGGTGGGGCTAGCACAGCATGCAGAACCTGGGATCGAACCCTGGTCCCCCTTACCTAAGCAAGCGCTTAGTCTGCTGAGCTATACCAACGGCCCTACAACTAAATATTTTGCAGGTCTGCAATCCCACCACTGTGAGAGGCTGAGACAAAGATTTCAAGTTCAAACCCTAGACTAGATAATTTAGAGACTTAGTGAAACCCTGTCCAAAAATCAAAGGTTAAAAAATATACCCGAGGATGTAGCTCAGTCTAAAGATCCTAGGTTCAACTCCTCAATATTGACAAGAAAACAAAACAAAACTCTTCCATGTTAATAACAACAAAAATTGATTTAAAATGGGAACAAAAATCTTAAGAGATACTGCATCATAGCTATACAAATGGCAAACAAACATGTAAAAAGGTAGTCTGCACAATATGTGATAGACAATTGCAAATTAAAAGGACAATGTGACCCAACTCACTCATTGGAATGGTCAAAATCTGAAACACTGACAACGCCAAAGCAACAGAAACTCTCATTTGTTGCCAGGAGTGCAAACTGCACAGCCACCCTGAAGGACAGTTTGGCAGTTTCGTACAGAAGTGTGCATGCTCCTACAATATTATCCAGTAATCATACTCCTAGGAATTTATCCAAAAGAACTGAAAACTTGTGACCACACAAAAACCCACAGATGTGTTTATAGACGCTTCATTCACAACTAACTTGCTTTGAAACTTAGAACCAAGATGGCCTTCGGTAGGTGAGCAGATCAACTTTGGTTAATCCAGAAAATAAAATCTTATTCATTAATGAAAAGAAATGAGTTATAACACCATAAAGAGATAGGGAGGAAACTTAAAGCTGTATTATTAAGTGAAAGAAGCTAATCTGAAAGGACTGTACATTGTACTCTGTCCATTATGTATAAATACCCCATGTGTTAGTATAACACTGTCTGAGCACACAGTTATCAACACCCTGTACAACACTGTGGACCTTGGGTGACTCACGGGCCCACGTGGACTCACTGGTTGTAGCGCAAGCACCTTCCGGTGTGTGATATTGATGGGAGGAGGCTACTCAAGGGAGGAGGTGCTGATGGGGTGGGGTGCATGAGAACTTTCTGCTCCTTTCT
Source organism: Ctenomys sociabilis (assembly GCA_004027165.1). Classification (NCBI taxonomy): domain Eukaryota; kingdom Metazoa; phylum Chordata; class Mammalia; order Rodentia; family Ctenomyidae; genus Ctenomys; species Ctenomys sociabilis. The sequence goes on along the minus strand of PVKA01003266.1, from coordinate 84,479 downwards.
GTCAGTTCTGCTGTGAACCTAAAACTGTTCTGAAGATAAAGTCTTAATAGTAATACACTTTAATGTTTACTTATTCTCCATTTGAGATTTACGTAAATTCCTGCTTTTGTTTGTTATACTCCTGTTCCGGGGATCGCATGTTTGTAGATTTGAACTAAAAGAGATCTTCGAGAGTTGCTGGTATTCTGCCAGTATGATCTGCCAAATGCGAAGCTGAATGATTCTGCTGGGATCTCCTGCTTAGCGAGTTTTCTGTAGGCACCGCGGCTGGCTTGACGACCTGCCCAGAGATGTCCAGTCTCATGATTTTCACGGGCATTGTTCGGGATATCAGATCCACAAGTTCTTAATAGCTCATGAATACATTCTAGCTGCTTTGTTTTTCTTTCACGGTAATTGAACCCAGGACCTCCCACCGAGCTATATCTTCTAATCTTCTCTTTCTCAGGGTCTAGATAAATTGTCCAGGCTGAGCTTGAACTTGTTGTCATCCTGTCTCAGCTTCCCAGCCTGTACCACCATGCCCTGCTACAAACATATTCTTTATAAGAGAATAGTGAGAAATGAAAATTTATTCACACATACCTATAATGGTATTATAGTTTTAATATTCTCAGCATGAGGTCACTCAGAAGTGGGATTCCATTCCCTTTGTGAATTTAACAACAATCCTCATGGAATTTTGTAGGAATTTTTTTTTAATAACTGAAATATAACATTTTAATTTTTATTAAAATTGGAAATAGTTTTGTAACCAGCATTTACATTTGTTCAAAATGAATTGATGATTACTTTAAAGTTATTGTTATAAATTTTAAAAATATATTGTTGTACATAGTCATATGTCTTGATCTGAAAATAATGCAATCTATAAAATGTGGTTCAACAGACAGAGGATCTACAGAATTAGGTAAAGGACTACAAGATAAACCCTGAGGGGACTTCACTGACCTCATAAGAAACATAAAGTACATGTGTTGGTATATAAGTCTAGCTCTATCTAGGTCTTAATCATCCTGCAGAAAAGTACAAAAATGAAGTATACATTGCGGGGCCATAATATTAAGTTGAGCTGTAAATGGCTATGGTCGACAATTTCTTCGGATAACTCACTATTGTTGTGGAATGCTGGACTGTGTTGGATTGTGTTGTCGAGTTCAAGCATCTAAGTTAGTTGAATGACAATGGAGTGCCCATCTCTGACAGGTATAGACAAAGGAAGGGGTATAGAAAGGAAGAATCATGATGTGTGTGTATGGACAGTACAGTTGGGATAGATAATGTTGTGCTTCTACATAATCCTATGAGAGGCAAGATTTGTACTAATGGTGTTTGGACAGGATGTTATGTCAGCTTGTAGCACTATGGACAACACTAAGAAAATAATAAGGTAGAAAGTATTAATTATTGAATCTTTGATGTAATTCAGGTATAAAAATAAGATATGCAAAGAGCTACACTCTATTTACTGATAGAGACATATGGTATAATAATGTCTGTAAGTATAATATCATGTATGCACCTTCTATGATACCAAAATATTATGAAAACACTTTGCAATGTATTAATTTATCAAATCCATCTTGTGAAGGTATTTTAAAACTATCTCATTGATATTTGTACTTCAATAAAACAAAAATTAAAAAAAAAGATTAAAAAGGACAATGACAGGGGAACCTTTTGGCACATTCTTCTGACCCACTGTAATAATTTCAATATTGTTTATTTTATTTTGAAAATAAAAATATAAATTTTCATGCTTTCGAAAAAATGAAATGTGGTTCTTTGAAAGCTAGACTTCATACAGAAATTATTTTGAATAAACAAGTTCTTACACTAAATATGAACAGAACTTACACTTTGTTTTAGAAACAAAAGTTTTTTTTAAAAAAATTACTGTTTTGGTAATATATAATTTTACCTAACTAGACAGTTAAATATAGCCTTTTTCACTAATATTAAAACAGTTTAGTATTATTTGATATTAGTTTTAGTAATAAAGCTTTTAGGCACGTAGCTAATTATTAGCATATTGACAATAGTTTCTACTTATAAAGGAATAATCACTTGATTCCCTGCTCTATGAGAGGGTTTGAAATGTATTTGGGCTGACTCGCCTGACAAGCACAGAGAAGCATTATTACACTATTACATTATTTCTCAAATGTGTTGTTTCTCATGTCTAGCCTTTATAGTACTCCCTGATCAACATGCAAATTGATGTTCAGATTATTTATCTGGGTTACTTATTCTCGAAATTAATTTTTGTCATTCAGATTTTATATTTCAAAAATTACACACACACACACATATAGTTCATGGTTGTTTTTCTTCTCTAAGAATATCAATAAGTTCAAAGAGTATCTATTGTTCTCATTTTTTATGTTTAACAAGAGCACTGCTAAAGCTGCATACTTGTATGGAAGATTAGTTTCAGTAGGCAACAGAAATTCATTACTGGTATACTTATTACAAATTAATATCTCTTCAGAGCTTATGTTTATTTCATTCAAAATTATTATGGGATACTGGATTGCATATTGATCTTGAGGGAAGAATATTTATTCAGGTTATATTTGGGATTTATTTGCTCTCAGTCACTTAGAGAAATCTTTGACAGTATCGAAGTCTCTTTGACAAAAAGAGGAAATGATAAAACTCATTCTGTAGCAATTAGAGAGGAATGAAGATTGTGCCCTGGAAGAGGGGAAGGTTTTCAATCAGGAAGGGGGATAGTGAACAGATTGGTTCAGGTTTAGCAGCTACAAGCTAACTGTACACATAGCTTGGTTTTTTTAGGTTTTCCCAACTGTCTTAGTTATACTTTCTCTCATTGCTAAGATACCCAAGTTAAACAGGGATGAATTCATTTAGTTTACAGTATTAGAAGTCTTAGCCCACAATTGGTTGATTCTAAGGCAGGGTGGCACAAGCAGAGGGGAATCTCACAGGAGAAAGTAGACTGGGGAAGGTAGCAAAACAACAAGGGGCAAGACAAACCTCTTTCTTACAAACTCTTATTTTGTACACAGGCTATCAGGTTTAGGGCTGTGCCAAACCAATCAGTGGACTGATTTAGTAACCACCTACCCTTATTCCCAGCATCCTAATTGTAGCATTGCATCATGAACCAGTCTCATGCTCTAGATTCAGCTACTTCTGAAAAGACCCACCTAGGATTATGTAAGGCCTTAGGGGGACATCTCAACACAAGCTGTCACACCAGGCTTACTACCCAATTTTGGTAAGAGAAATCAAAATTTGTTTTGAGAAATTCACAGAAGCCTGTGCTGTGTGGTCTTGGGAAGAATTTTTATCAAGCCAAGACACAGGCACTTCATGCAGTTCAACCCCTGATCGCTTGTTGACTGTCTCCTGGCATTACATATTGGGAAGCTAAATTAAGAAATGGATAGGAAAAAGTAATCTGTAATCTAGGTACTGTGAATAGAAGTAAGAGGTTGAGCTGATTAACAATAATGTTATAATTAATATATCTGGTAACAGTACTCATAGAAAATACACTATAAAAATAAACCTGCCCAAGTGAAAAGGGCCTTGATTTTTACACTCTGCATGTGGCTAGTTGGTGAAGCCAGTTTAATGCTTAAAAGTTAAACACCAGTTCTGGTGTTCAAAGCTTAAACTCATTTGAATATCATCATTTTTAAGAAATGTGAAAATCACTAACTGTGAATTTTAAAACTACTCCGTTCCATTGGGTGTCATAGGCGTTAAAATAACCTTGATAATAGAAAAATGGAGGAAAAAAAAAGCAAAAAGTCATTATATCTAATCTTACTCTTCAATCTTAATCCTTATTTATCTTAATAATGTCTCCAAACTGCCAATTATGCTCTTGATGTGGATGGGCAGCTGTAATTCTCCAGATCACTTCCTAGATGTTTAAAGTAAAGTTGAAAAGCACAGTGGCCTTTCCTTCCCATGGCAGACTGAAAAGGCCACATGCTGGCTATCAGGAAAATTTTAATGGCAGTAAGACTTTTTTTTCTTTTTCATTTATGTATTTGGTACAGGATCTCAATACACAGATCAGACCAGTGTAGTGATCCTCCTGTTTTCAGCCTCCCCGGCGCTGGGATTACAGGCGTGTGCCACCATGCCCAGATTCAGTTGCTGGCTCAGTGCACCTGGGGTCAGGGCCTGTGAAGGCAACAAAGAATAATACTTACAGACATGCCTCCGCATTCAACTCCTGCTCATCCCAGAAGAGGTCTAACTTTATTCTCACATCTTCATCCCTGTATAGACAACTAGCTGGAAAAACAGCTTTTCAATCCCACTTCAGAGTTATTCCTTCCTTTTTCTGCAATTCGATTGCACCAAGTTCTTGTATAATGTGGCGTAAATGCCAAAAGAGCAGCCTCCAGTTGTGATGCTCTGACTACTCCTAGGCTGGGCACCCAAGACTGCTAATAGGTTTTATGTATTGTTTCAAATGGGGCTTTCATTCTGTCCAACATCTTCATCAAAAAATGTGGGAACCTACAGAATACACCTGTGCTTTTCTGTGCACATCCACTTGTCACCTCATACTAAGGGGCTGCCCTGGTGTGTCATACCCTTCAATTGATGAATGACTTCACCTTATCTCGTTATAGCCAGGGTAGCTGTGCACTCACCAACAGAAACACCAAAGTGACACCCAGGATTTGAAGGCAAATCTGTTTCCATCAGGTGATCGGGATCATTCCCAAAAGATCAGGTCCCAATCTCTGATGGTCTAGGGCTTTTCTGCAATAAGCAAGCAGAAGTACAGAATGGCAGAAAGGCTATCAGTTGGGGACTGGTTCTTCCAGTACGTATCATGGTAACCAGCTGTGCATCACAGTGGCCAGCCCTTTCCAGGAAGCAAAAAGAACAGGTACTTCTACTGGAACTATTTTCTGGGCAACTAACAAACTGAAGTAAATGGCTGGGGCAGGGGCCAGCTGTAGTGTATCTTCCACTACAGCTGAAGCTTGTGTTGTCCTTTTTCTAATCCAACAGTATCATATTGCTTGCTACATTTTCTCTAATCTGTTTTTACCTGTTGCTTATTATTCTTTCATCTGAAGAATGGCTCCCTATGACATTTTATTTATCAAGAATATTCCGCTCCTGTGTTCTGGAGATTTTGTTTGTCATGTACATTCTTCCTATGATTTCAAATTAGCATATATCACTCCAATATCACTTTTCAGCAGATTAACATTTTTATTTTTTTGCTTCAAAAAAAAGTAAACATGAAATATGAGTGGGATGGCTGTCTGAGCTGAGACCAGTAATTAACACATTAATAGTTTTATCATTTGCTGTGTTCTGACTGACTGACACAGCACATTTCTGGGGTGAACTCGGTAGATTTATATAAAATACCCTTCATTTCCCTCTCTTAGAAAAATTTCATCTGACATTCAGATCTTAACTATAGCTGTAACTAACAGGATGAATGTACCTATTACCAGTGAGAGAATATAAAATGGAATTGAAACTGTCAAAAATACATAAGAAATGGATCATGATATTTCCTATTGATTGTCCAGATTGCTATTTGCTAGATGTTAGAGTTTTTAGTTTGCTTATTGTTCTTTAAAAGAAGCTAGAGAGAGTGCATTGCAATCAGGTTCCCTATGCTTTAATCCTGTCACTAACCACAATAACGGAGGTTGCTACTTTGCTGGGGGTGTTGTAGTAGATCTCATCAGATCTCCAGTTCTCTGCCATTCATTATCTTTTAGCAACATAGCTTCACTTTCCCATTCACTTTTTTTATATATATATTTATAATGAAAGATTTGCAGCACTTGCCACCATACTGGTAAAACTCCTATTCTTTATCATATTTCTTCTTTTCTGTTTTCCCCCTCATCTGTCATTTTCTAAAAACAAATACCCTGTTCTTTACTGTGCATTTTTTAGGGTTGTGACTACTTGCTGAATCTATAAGGTATATAGTTCTAAAGTAAGTATGATGTTCATTGTGAATATCCCTCATATGTAGAGAAAGCCCACTTTTCAGTATGTGTGTCAGCCATTACCCAGTTCATTAAAGGTTAACAGAGGTTCTCATATCCAGCCCAGTTTATCATATGCCCTGACAACCTTCATGACCCATTGAAGGTTGAAAGTGTATTTCATACATCTGACCTACCCATCATTATAGCTTAGCGACACGTCACAGTAAAGAGTAGCAGGTGTGTATCCTCTTCATTAAGCACTGCACCTCACTGCCACAAGGGAATAGCAGAGCATGTAGTGCTAGATGGGAAAGCACCAAAACTCAAATTTACCATCACAGAATACAATGAAGTGTGTTTCTTAAAATATGTGGGCAGAAAAGACACTAGAAAAATAAAATATAACTGTTATACATGGTGGTAAAACTCTATGTGATTTTATTTTCTTCTGTTTAACTGATTTTCCACTCTAAGTGTACATTACCTTACAACCAGAAAAAAGGCTTTAAAAGCCAATAAACTGATATTTTTCTATTAAAAAAGAATCAAATTTAAAGTACCATTTAGTTGCTGTGTATTGCTTTTGCAAAACCTAAAGTAGAAAATATCCTAACTTGAACCATAGTAATTCAGGAACCCCTTGTGTTTAGGAACTCAAGGGCAGATTGAGGAGTAACCAATCAAATTTAAAGCTAATTAGTGGCAGCATAGGGAATCAATCACTCACTTGTTCCTTGAATACAGGCATACATTTGTTTTGCAATACATTTTCCTACCTTTTATAAATCCCCTTCAATCTGTTGATATTTTTCTTCTTCTTTTCTTGGGAGGGGGGTATTTTTCTGTGTTAACAAAACTTTTATACCTTACTCTTGGAAGGCAGCTATGCTAACCGCTGTACCGCCAACGCTCCGGCATACGCCCTGCTCTTACATTAATGATTCACGGCCAACTTGTGATGAGCTATAACTTATATTTTTATTTCTTCTCCACAATTCAAAGCTCCACAATTATCTTCATAAACATTTCATTTTCTATCTGTTAGTCTCTTCACTTAAGTACAGTTTTTTTTTTTTTTTTTTTGTTCAAAACTTGGAAACTTATTCAGTCTTTTGGAGTCTCAGTGTTCTCATCTGTAAAATAAAAGAATTTGAATAGGTGAACTCCTGCCACCTTTTACCTCCAAAACATTATTTTTCCAAGTTTGAACTAAATCAGTCTTTGACTCCTTAATCCTGCTTGAAGATGTAGAGCGTGCTCTATATTTTATCATCCCGACACCTGAGGTGAGGACAGCCCAACACCAGGCCCCAGATCAGCTCTTCCGGGCCACCATTTGTCACATTTTCCCAAGCTGACACTAATGCATTGATCACATCTCTACTTCTCATTTATATTCTCTGCAAGTGTTTTCTGTTGGGGGACATTTGTCATTGTATTACAAAATTTCTGAGGTAGATTAATTTTATGGTGTCATTATTTTTAAAAAGTGTCTCGTTTCTCTAAATCAATGAGGAAATACAAATTAGTGATGTTGAATGTTACTTTGTAATCCTTTAAAACCATGCAATGTTAGTTTAATTCCTTTCAGTTTGGAAAGACCAGCATTCTAATAATCCTAGGAATGCTACATTTATCTAGTGTTTAAGATTGGGAGATAAATATTCTATAATTGTTGTGAAATAATTGTAAATCCTAAATTAATATCACTAAGTAATCAAGTTTTATTAGATATCCTAGAACCTTAACCGGACAAACCTAATCAGACGTTTAAGCATTACTGTTTTTAACAAAATTAATACAATAATTTGAAGACTAAAATAAACATTGTTACTTTTCAGTGACTCCATTTCGACTTGCTATAAACCACAATACAGAACTAGTCAGCAGTCTTTTCAAAACATTGGCTTAATTAATTCAAATCTGTTTTGTTCTTTCTGTAAAATGTCTGAGTATAGCGTGCCATTCTGCCTTTAGGATTTTGCTTCTATTGTCTCTGAAAAAGACTATGATCTTTGCTTTGCCAGCAGGGGGCACATACGCATATTCTTCTTTGTTTCTTGTAGTTTTCAAAGGGAAACATTTTTTAAAGCTAAATTTGATGTTCTCTGAGAACTCACTTTATTTGAACTGAATCTGGATGAAAAAGGAAAGCACGAGCACCCCATTCATATTTTCCATTGAAAGTTTAATATCTGAATGAAAATCAAATGATATTTGCAGTACTGTTGCTGAACCAGTAATTAATTTAAAATACATATTTTGCTGTATAAAAATTTCTGGAGAGTTTACCATTCATTTTGTTCTGATTTTGTCTGTTCTAGTCTTTTTGGTATTCAGATCTGGATCTAGAATTACCAAAGTAGTGGTCAACTAATACTTCTAAATTTGACAATAACTTAAATGATTAACTTGTTTTAGCCTGAAGTTAACAAAAATACATATATAAAATTTCAAATCTAATTAAACAGGTATTCAAACTGTTTGAAAGAACATTTTTAAAGAAAATAAGTTAGAGTTACAGTGGAAATGGTTTCATTGATCATTGTGGATAGTGGGTTAAGCACTTTTGTGAACATTCTCATCTTATGCTCGCCTCTGATGAACACAAGAGCCACTTTTTTTATTTTCTGTCAGCAAAATGAGCACAAAGCATCATGTATAATTCCAACATTATGCATATGCATCAGCTAATTATGTAATTGCAAATATATTGCGTCTGCGCACATCAAAAGGTTACTCTTTCAAAATGGAAAATTAATGTTAAATAGCAGATGATACAGGCTGAGAAGCTAGTATGTGTCTCTATAGACTAAACAGTAAGTATATTGTAAGTATAAGCCATCATACTGCCTTATAGTCAAATAAAACCCAAACGCTAACAAATGGTAGTTCAAGTTCTATACCAGCTTTTTAAAAATTCTAAGGATTAGGTAGAGGTAACTTATCCTGACTGGTAGAGGTTATGCCAAATCTTAGTACAATTGGAGCATGAACTACAGTGATACTGTGTTCTGAGCTATACAAATCGGGACACTTTGGATTTAATTTTTAAAGTATATCTTTAAGTATAGAAAAATAATAGTAACAATGTAAGTACGTAATTCACTACTCCGAAAAGATAAACTTGAGTCATTTGTAGGAAAATGGATGCACTTGGAGACCATAATGATAAGTGAAAACAGACACACAGGCTTAACTATCACCTGGTTTCTTTTATTTGAGAGACCAAGATTATAAATAAAAACTAAATAAAAGATAAATAAAGAGAAGTAGTGAAACAGAAATATCTCAAATGGAAGGAGATTAAAAGTTGGAGAAAAAAACCAGTGAGATAGCTCAGTGTGCACCTGCTTAGGCAAGCACAGGAACTGGGGTTTGACCCTCAGTTTGACCACGTGCTGCACCGGCCCAGATCCCAGGCACATTGAGCTGGCCACAGAGACCAGGAGTGGTGGCACAGGCCTGTCATCCCACCGCTGGGGAGGCTGAGAACAGGAGGATCACTATAAGTCCAAGCTATACTGTACCCAATATATTTAAAAGAAAAAAAAGTGGAGGAAAGAGGGGAGGGAAAGGGAGAAAGCACAGGTGTGTTAGAACATGCACCAATTCCACACAAAGAATTGCAGACATGTACTGCATAATGATAATAAAAAAGTAGTTGAGTTCAAGACTTAGATGCCACAAGATTTTAAATATCCACTTGAAATACATTCAAATGTGGTTCTAATTGGAGACTAAAGACTCCAGACAAGTAACAAAGACTGAGAACACATGACTATTTCAATTGTAAGGAATTTGGGGTTTAGTAGTTTAATTTAGTTTTATTTTCTTCCAGATGAAGTCTTGGCCTACTCTGAAGCCCAGTTTGATTTCTGGCCCATTAATGAATGTGAGGCCCTAGGGTCATATGAATTGTACTCAATATTTCATCATGACTAAAACTCTTTAACTTTTAAAATTTTGGAGTTTTCAAATTCACATATTTACATATGGAAATATGTACATACTTAACCTCTAAAATGTGAAATTATAAGTGATAATTAATATTGATCTTTAAAAAGAACTGGTGCCCTGCAGTTCATTTTATTGTAATGATTTTGTGTATTTTGTCATTTGGGTTTGTTGCTAAAACAGAGAGTATGCACAATCGTATAACTATATAATAATTAGCTATATAATCCAGGGAGTGGAATAATTAGCTATATAATCCAGGGAGTGGAATAAAGAAGGGAAAGCGACTGTACTCACTGAATATCTCATGAAGAAACAGATTAGATACACGATGAGTGCTTGTATCTTCCATTATTTCCTAGAACATCAGGAAAAAAGCAGTATTTCTCTGCTATCACAATTTTTTCCACTCTTTGCTCTTTGTCTTCCTTCTTTTTCTCTCTCCTTTCACTATTTTCTAAACTGATCTAGAATATTACAGTTTGTCAATTTTAGAGTTAATACTTTAGTTACATTTCATTTTATTTTTAAACCATGTCAACATCATTGAAAATTAGCATAAAAATCCCAGGGCACACTTTGAGAAATAAGGTCTAAAGGAGAAGATATCATATCAGCTCTCAATGTTCCCAATTTAGAAATTAAATATTACAGAAGGAGACAAATCAATCACTGTGAAGCCTAAGTTTATCTCCTTTGCTAAAGGCAAAGAACTGAACAAAAACCCTGTTCATCCTTTTATATCTTACTATAATTGGTCATCTAGTATAGATCTGTATATTTAAATTTGTGCTGCTCTGTTTTGTGCAGACATTTTCTTACGTGCAACAGTTAAGTTCCCTTTACTAATGTGGAAATGAGAAGATCACTGTGGTTCTTCAAGGCACGAGCTCATGGGGTTTTCCGCTCGCTCTATGATTCATCGTGAAGCAGAGCTGAGTGTAACATTTATCACTGCACCAATTCCACGAATGCATTCATCATTTTATTTTAAAATTCATTTTTAAATCACTATTGTTGATGGCATATATATATATATAATATATATATATATAAAATATATATATATATTTAGATAGATAGATAGATAGATAGATAGATAGATATAGATAGATATAGATATTTCACCTCTCAGTCTGTGTGAATCCAGTCAAGCAAGTCAATTAATGTTTTACCTGGAAAAGTTGAAAAGCGTAATTCTATCTAGGAAAATTATATGAACTTCTTTCACCCTTACTGATCACTTTCATCTTAGAAAGGAGTACATGATATAAACACTTATTCCTGTCCCATTTCACATCTGCCTTAATGCAGACTAAACCTGTTCACACTGAAGGCGTTATTCTGTACCCTCTCTGGGAATGATTTTGGGTTAATAATTAAACAGCACAATTACAATATGATGAAAATCTTGATGGGAGATGGCTTGAATATATGAAATCACTTTATTACTTTCCTTCCCAAGCAATGGTCACATGAGAAAAACAAGGGTGAGGCATTTGCAGAAAAATATTAATACTGAATGTCCATCTTTAAGCTCCTCCACAGCACTGGCTGTGTGTGCAGCCTGGAGGAGGAAGTGAATGCTGTAGCCATACTCAGGGGTATTTTATTTAATTCTAAGACAATATGTAATTAAAGAGCTGGAGCGGGCTGAAGGCCAAGGCGTGGTGGAGGCCTCTAGGTACAGGTGAGCTCTCCTTGTGCTACCTAGAATATTCAGTGGAGGGAGAGGGCCAGGAAGCAGTGCTGGTGGTGGTGATGGTGGACTCTAAGTAGGCGGCTGCTGGCAGGTTGAAAACAAAAGGAAGGTCACATCCATTCGGCAGCTAAAATGTGCTAATACCAAATTAGCCGCTTAGTCAGTATCACCACTGCTGCATGTGGTAAGAGTTGAAACCTCAGAGAAGCAGTTAATTATCTGTCTTCAATTTACTGGCTTCCACTTGAAGCCAACTTTAGTCCTACGTGGAATGCCACATTTGTGGAAAATAGGTTCCCCTTTCATGAAACAGAATCAATCTATTTCTTCCCCCGAGAGTGACATTTAATCACCTCTGTGTTATTAGGTTTGTGATTGGGATTATGATTATTATTCTCATTTGCCTTGGAGGCTTCATGGTTTCAGATCCTTTGCAGCTAATCTCGTGCCCAGGTACAAAGGTCCACTGATAACCAGCTTTCCTACACGCTTTATCAAGTAGCTTCTGAAGAAACTGTGATATTTTTTAGTGGGGAATGGTCTGAAGCTGTTTTTATTTTATATAGAACAGATGTAGGCCACATACGAACACAATTCAATATAATTAGATGTCTCACTCAGTTTTATAAATTGGACATCTCAAAATAACACTTATCAAACTATCTGTTATTTTGTACATCCTCTTGGGTCTTATTTTTCAAAAACTGATAGAAATTATTAAAAGAAGATCAGTGTTGTTATATATCTAAAAATATATGTATGGCTATCTTTAATGGAAGTCTAAGGCCTTTATAAACAATTTTAAAAAGACATTCTAGGGGTCAGGGAGATGGCTTAGTAGAATAAGTGCTTGCCTGGCAAGCACAAGGGCCTGAGTTCAATCCCTGGTTACACACACACACAAAAAGACATTCTAATGTCACAATTGGCTGAATCACTGTTAAAAGAATCCTTTGTCAAATGAAGGAATGGTGGTGCACAGCTGTCATTCCAGCACACTGGAGTCTGAGGCAGTAGGATCTCTGTGAGTTCAAGGACAGTCTGGGTTACGTTGTGAGTTCAAAGCCAGTGTAAACTATGTAGTGAGATACTATCTCATAAAAAGAACAACAAAAGATCAGTTGGCCCTTTATATTCATATCCATAGCCACAGGCTCTGTAGCTATAGGTGCAGCCAACCACAGAACTTGTACTATAGGGTGGACCTCGGATACTGGTGTCTGTATTATCATTTCCACCCCTCCCCCAAATAATAGATATAACAACAACTTACATAGTTTATTTTATATTAGGCACTAATGGATAGTCTAGAGATGACTTGAAGTACATGGAGGTTTTACATCAGTCATATATAAATATTATGCCATTTATAAAGTCCTTGAGCATCAGCAGACTTGATTATCTGCAGGGGCCCTGGACCAACCCCTGCAGACAGCACCAAACAACTATATTAAAAACAATATTTCATAGAGTTTTTCAAGAAAAATGTTTGTAACAGAGGTATCACAATTTCTTTCAGTTCTTTTTTAATATTTGGTACAGGGTCTCACTCTGCGGCTTTGGAGGTGAGGCCAGCACTGCATGAGGCGCCAGGGATCAAATCCAGTCCTTGGACTCACTAGACTGGCTCTTAGACCCCTGAGTTATTTCCATGGACCTCTTTCAGTTCTCAATTTATCAATTTTATTTTACCTCCTTCCACTTACAAGACAATGCACATAATAACTCAAAATATTAAATGCTTTTTTTTGCCAAGGAAGTTATTTATACATGCTAGCTTATTATTTCTTGAATTGCCTACAAAATTATTATCTCTTTCTTTTTCTTTTTTGATTATTACAAAAGTTTGTTTAACACAAATTTAATATATGAAAATGCGCATGGCCCAATCTTCAGTCAGTGAAAGTAAGCGCTTGGAGGAGGGGCGTGAAGTTCCTGCTGAGCACGCATTGCATAAACTCGGTCCCAGGCTTCCAACGGGATGGCAGTGTTGCCTCGTGTCATCACCGTTCCAGTGCTGTTCTGTTGCCCGCTAATCGCCATCTCCACACATCCGTCTATCGCAAGATTCATGAAGGGATCAAATCCTCAGTATTCCCTGGACGTGTCTGCCGCCATTCAATTTCAGCATAGCTTCTTGTCGGTAAATGTTTTCAGCTCGGGAGGGGAGGGTGAGCTTTGCTCATCTTGTCATCTCTTTATTTTTCGATGAGGGAAATCAAGGCACAGAAACTATTTATGGAAAGCCATACAAAGTTGAAGTTATTTATCTGGGATTGGAAAAAACCTCCAAGCTTCTACTATGTTTAGTTTTAAAATTATTCTATTCTCCTTGTTTATTGATACATCTCTTTAGATTTGGTGGAAAAGGTTTTGTTCTCTTTCTGTTTTTCTTAAAAATAGAGATTTAGGATTAAGTAGAAACCAAATAAATAAATTAAACAGTACACCAAAACATATTCAGTGCTGACGTAATTCAACTTTTCCTATACATTTTTGTGATATAAAAATCACTTGCTGGTTCTAAAAAATAAAATAAATCAAGCAATAAAACACGGAAAGTAAAATATATACACGTATACATATTCTATGTTATTTGGGAAATTTAGTGTACAGTGAAAGTCCACACTGGCAAGAGTCAGGACCAGCTGTATTAATTGCGGCCCCAGAACAAAATAAAAACACAAAATCTCTCTTATTCAAAAATTATTACAAATTCTGAGAAGATATCTGAGCATTTCCAATGCAGTTGCACAGCCCACAATGTACCCTTGAATCCAGCCCAGGTGGGGAGGGGCAGCGGGATGCCTCACCAGAAGCCTTTCCCTTACTGTCTGCTCTGTGAGGGCACTGTGGTGTGAGCAACTGGAAGATTCCTATGTCCCCAAAGGCACTGAGGAAAATCTTTGAAGATTCTACTAGTCCAAGTAACCTAATTCACTTTTTTCTTTTTATCTTTCTTTCTTTTGTGTGATCTTGCTTTACTTTTTTGCCAAAAAGAAAAGCCAAAAACCAAAGAAACAAACACGTAATAAAAATCTTCCTTAAAAATATTTCACATGTGGGCCAGGGAGATAGCTCAGTGGAATAAGTGCTTGCCTGACAAACAGAAGATCCTGAGTTCAATCCCCAGTACCACCAAAAAAATTTAAAAAAAAAAGTATTTCACACAACACTGTGGCTTCTATAAACAGCAAGTACCAAGTCTGACTTTTACTTTTATTGCCCCTTTGAAAAACTTCAAAGAATGGTGCTGCTGTGTTTTGGATGTATCCTCTCCAAACTTTAGGAGTTGGTTGTATGATAGGATAAAGAGGAGGCCCTTAGGTTCCTCTTTGGGAACAAGATTAGGTGCAGGGTCCTTTCTCCACTGGGCAATGAGAGGCTGAAACATTCATGATGTCATTCATCAGACAATCACCCACCCCCATGCCGATCACGGTCCTCTGGGCCCACCAAACTGAGAAATATGTTTATGCTTTTGTATATGACTCAGTCACAGATTAGCAGCGCAAAGTGAACTACGTGATTTTCTAAGCAGAAAAAGTGTACTTAAACAGTTCACTAGGATCATTCACTGAACTCAAGAAGACCACTGTGTTTGTCAGTTCACGATGAAGGCTATCACCAAGGCCACAGATGAAGAGCAGACTGAAGAGTTCCGCAGGACAAGGCACATGGCAGGGACAGGGAGTGTCTCCCTGCTCAGACACCGGCATAATGTGCTCAGTCACCAAGAGGCTCTAAGACACCAATCCTTTTGTGCTTTTGTGGAAGCCTCATTACATAGGCATAATTGATTAAGTCAGTGGCTGTTATTGCTTGAACCCAATCTCTCAGCGATCTACACTAAATGGAGGTTAGGGAGTAGGGATCAAAGTCTTGACCTTCTAATCGTGCCTTGTCTTTCCCAGGGACTGGCCAGCATCCTGAAGCTCTTTAGGGGCTCCCAGCCATCAGTCTTCCCATTAACACACACACGCACACACAAACACACACACACACACACACACACAGAGTTCAAAGGTTTGAGAAGGTACACATCAGGAAATGTCAAAAGCCAAACAAAATCTTCACAATTTCAAAAACCTACATAACATAATATAGCTAAAAAGAAAACAAACAAAACCCTACATATATCAAAGCCATATCATCCTGGAGACTTGAGATTTTAATTCTAGTTCAGCAGCATCAGTTTTCTAATTTTCTCTGTCTTCGTTGCATCAATATAGCAATGTATTCATTGTATAAATCAATAAATATATGCCAATGTGAAAGTTAATTTAAAGTGTTATTGCCTTATTGATTTATATAAAATAACTTTTATCATATAATCAGGTTGACAATTCTAACACACTCTAGAGTATTTAGGTTAAAACAGTTTTCTGATTATTTTTATTCAAATAACCTCATGACAACAGTGTCTAAGATTTCTTTCTTTAGGAATTCAACAGACATTTTTATTTCATGCTCAGACTTAATTTTCCTATGCTAAACAATAGAGAAGAGTTTTTATGACTCAAATTTGTAAAACTAGATGGAGGTTACAGATACAGCAGAGGGGTAGAGAGCTTGCTTCGCAAGCACAGAGCCCTCAATTCAACACAATCCTTTAAATAAAAGATAAAAATACAAAAAAAAACCACATTTATCAAAGCATGCCTCAGAACTATATGTTGAAGTAAAATAATGATTTGTGTGATAAAATTTATAGCCAACTTTTTAAAAGTAGGAACTTGTGATTTATATAAAGCAAAATTTAAAATGCCGAAGTAACATACTGAGCCTCTGCCTCTGAGTGTTATTAAATTGCTTTTCCTCAGCTCTACTGAGGAAATACTTGGCAAAACATGAAGGAAGTTCATGAGGAGACACAGGGAAGGTAAACACCTTCCCTTTTGTGTTTCTGGCAGATGGCTTCCTGCCTTATTCATATATAGTTCTGCTTCTAAATATATACGACTAATAAAAACAATAGTGTTCTCTACATTATTATTAAATGTTTGAAAAGCATCATTGAAAATCATGCTTTCTCTTAAAAAATTATAAGTCAAGTGGGTTTGGATATTTTCAGTAATTGTTTCCAGTACCATATAGAGGACTGAAGGGAAATAATGCCCATTCTTGATATATAATATGAATACCAAAGAAGGTATTTGAATATGTGTCATCATCTTCATGAAATGCCTCACAATAGCAGCAGTGAAATATGAGCAGAGAGGAGTCCTTATTCCGTAGTAGCAAACCGGTAAATAACAAAGGCTTTACTTGAGGACAATCCTTGATGGGTGATCTGAAATTCTTAATATAAACTCAAGTATGTCTGATAGCTCTTCAAGGTTCATGTAAAGTAATGGAAAAGCTGTCATTCCACGATCTGGGGAAATCCTCTATAAATTAAGTAGTACATTGTGAATGTTTCTTCCTTTACTTGGTGGTCAGGAAGGAGTGGGCAGGAGAGTACAGGAAGGATCACAACACACTAGTCCCCTTGTCCGCACCTAATCAATCTTTCAAGATGCTGACCGCAATATGTTTACATCTTTATCCTTGGTTTCATAATGTAGCCACCGAAGCTCTATGTCTTCATGCTGATCCTAACTAAAGACTCCTCAATAACATTTCCAGCTTCACTGTCCCTCCAACTGGAGCTTTTCCTGACATACATACAAACAAAAATTTTACCCCATGAAATATTTCTGTATGTGAAAGCAAGCACAGTTTATAAGGGAAATGCTAGAAATAACTTGGGACAAAACACTTTTATACAATACAGAGTGAGACAAAAATGGCAGCACCCTTGGAATGACTTAGAAACATTCCATCCTGGAATGGTTTCTCAGTGAGCTGAACAGAAGTAAGGAAAGAGAGAGAAACTGAATACAATGTTTATTATTTGGAAAATACTAAGAAGAAACATGTAATTTAAAATTCAAGTTTTCAACACAGTCAGACCTATGATGGCTCAAGGGAAGAAATATATTGTTAATATAATGATAGAAAAATAGATGAGATAAATTGCGCTGTAGCCAACAGTACAATAGAAAAAGGACAAGTATTGAGGGTTTCTTATTCTTTACTGATGACCTACAAAAACAAATATATCTATACTATGTTTAGAACAATATTATGGATTTGTAATATTTCTAAAGTGGTGACTTGTGTGTGTGTGTGTGTGTGTGTGTGTGTGTGTGTGTATGTGTGTGTGTTACCAGGGACTGAACTCTGGACCTTGTGCTTGCCAGAGGCACTTATGCCACTGAGCTATCAGCCTAGCCCTAAAGTGGTGATTTCATAATTCCATTACTGGAGTTTAAAGGCTTTGATTTTTCTCTTTCATTTGAAGCAATGAACAAATTATTAAGATTTGTGTTCATACAGAAGCCTCATTACAAAAGTTGTTAATATTGACTTTCTTGCCGAGACTATGAAAATTAATGAGATAATAATCCTGATTCTAATGTTTAGGTAGAAGTCAGAAAAAAATCCCACATTACTTACTCTAATGAGGAGCAAAATGCTGCTCCTACAAAAGGAGACAAAATTGCTTTTGCTCAGCTAAATGCAAGACCACTGACCTGCCATCTAAAAATTTCCATCAGTCTCATACAATTGTGGGATTATTATTATGTTTCAACAGAAATTCCCTCTATAATTTATAGCACTTTCTTAGGAGATAAGGTAAATTAGAAGTGAAGCACACGCAAAGCTGTTTAATGACTAATAACCAATACCTTCAATGAAGCAGGCCTTATCACAAAAAGACATTATTACATTATTATTTGTAATCTCACATATGCCTGATTGCTCTGGCACTGTTTAATACACTACTGTCAGTGGTTATTGACAAGTAAATGACCAAAGTGTCATCCTTTTCTTTTGAATAGATAAAATGATACTAATAGCTAATCCAGAGTACCTGGAATGGAACAAGCATTGTCAAAACCAGGCACTGTTCCAAATGTTTTCCATGTATGTCTTGCTGAATTGTCCAGTGCCTCTCCAGGGAAAGTCTTTCATTACTACCATTTCACAGATATGTAAACTGAGACATACTGAGGTCAGGTAGCTTCACTAAGCTCATCTAAATAACTATCAAAAGCAAGATTGGATCCAGGTCAACTGGATGCAGAGTCAGGCTCCTACCATCACCTTTTACTTCTTTATCCAAATGCAGCATAATTTCACACAGCATCTTAACATAATCTGTTAAAATCAGGGAAAGCCTTAGCAAATGTCAGATATGCAAATCTAGAAACATTTATGGATGGACTATGTAATAGTTTCATAAATAGAAAACTCTCTTTTGATGTCCATAAAATATCAAAATGTTATCGGATTATTAAATATTCACACACTAAATGATTCAGATGATCTTTAACAATTTTATCAGGCTGGATAGGAAAAAGAAGTCCTTACATTTTGAATGAATGCATCTTTCCCCTGCCTGTCTGGAATGCAGCATCTCTGGACTATTTTAGCAGAAAATCTGCCCTTCTCCACCAGTCAGTACACTTTAGTTTTATAATTGCCCAGGTAACAGTTCTGGTTACAGACCCAGTTGCTCCTTTCGCTTAGAAATGGCCAGTTACTGGACTGGTAGAATGCAGACTTGATTACTACGGTGCACTATTGTATAAACCAATTTCCTGTGGACAAGCCATTCTGCCTCTGTATTTCCCGCTTGCTTATCCACCAGAAGCCCTAGAGTACCAAAGACTGGGGCCTGACATTTTGAGAGTGATCCCCATCAATAGATGTAAATAAATCTGCTTCTAAATCCTGGGTGTCATCCCCATGTTTCTGCTTGCTGTTGCACTATAAACCATCCAACAGATATATGATTCACATTTAAGTTAAACGTCTATACACATCTAATTACTCAGAGCAAGAAAGTGAAGAAGACAAGTGAATGAATTGTGGTCCACTTTTAGAAATAGTCACCTTCGGACTAGAATAAAAGTCTAGATTTTGCAGTCATTGCAGAGATCTAGGTGAAGATCAATTGGCAGGGGGTGGACTTAGATGTGATAAGGGCATAAAAGAGCAGAATGACTTCTGAATTGATTTGTAAGGGAGAATCATATCGGAGTGTATCAGTGGGGGAGTATGTCGAAATTAATGGCCCATGGCGTATTAGTTACCTAACTATTTTTTTTTTATTTCTTAAACAGAGTAAAAATAGTATTAAAACAGAAAAATCACAAGTGATACAGAATGTCATGTAACAAGCTAATATGAATTTCACACTATTTGTTGTAATGCATAGTGTTGTCTTCCAACCAGAAATTCATATTACCAGATCTATGCATGCAAAATTGGAAGAAGAAAGAAAAAAAAAGAAATATATAAGAAATAAAGAAGAGAAAAAGGACAAACAATTGAAAAAAAGGAGACAAAACTAATTAAGCATTATCTGCTCCTTTCCAAAGACCAGCAGAAATCCACCATACACTTATACAAACTTACGTACATGGATATATGTCTTTCACCTTCTCCCTCTCCTGTTGTTCCTCTTGACTCAGTAACTCTTCCTTTTTGAAAAAAATTCATGCCCCTTTCCCAGTATCTATTGTATCCTTCAGATTACATTTTCTGTTTCAAGTTCTCACACTAAGGAGACAATATGATGTTTGAACATGCGGGTTTGATTTATTCTACTTACAAGTGTGTTCTCTAGTTGCATTCACTTACTGACAAAAGTCTCAAATTTATCCTGTTTCTTAACTGAATAGTACCTTATTGGGTAAAAATACTGTTATCTTTTTTATCCATTTCTCAGTTAGTAGGCATCTGGGTTGTTTCCAGGATTTAGCTTTTTTGACAGATTGTGCTGCTATAAACATGGATGCACATGTATCTCTGTGGTAAGATGTTTTCTGTTCTGGAAAATACCCAGGAGGTGACTAGCTGGCTTGAATGGCATTTCCAATCCTAGCTTTTAAGGAATCTCCACAGTGAACCTATGTCTTTAAGATTCCTACCTACATTTTCCTCCAGAAGATTTAGTATTTCTTTTTTAATATTCACATATTTGATCCATTTTGGCTGTAGTTTAGTGCATGGTGATAGACGTGAGCACAATTTTAGCATTCGGCATGTGGAAAGCCAGTTTTTACAGCACCATTTATTAAAAGGCTGTCTTTTTTCCAGTGAATATGTTTAGCTTCTTTATAAAAGATAAGGTGGCTGAGTGTGTGTGCAGTGTTGGCTACATCTTCCAGTGTTTCACTGATCCTCAGGTCTGTCTCTATGCAGTACCATGCTGATTTTATCATAGTAGTTTTATAGTATAACTTCAGGTCAGAGATTATGGTACCTCTTGCCTTTCCTTTGTTTCCCAGGATTGCTTTTGGTATTCTAGGTCTCTTCTGGTTTCAAATGAATTTGAGGAAAGTTTTCTCTAGCTCTGTGAGGTATACTTAATGGTATTTCAACCAGGATTGTACTGAATCTGTATAAAAATTTTGGGAGTATGGCCATTTTTCACAATGTTGCTTCTTCCCATCTGGGAGCATGGAATATCTTTCCATTTTCCCAAATTCTCTTCAATCTCTTTTCACAGAGAATGATTCCTTAGTATTTCATTTTTTGTTATGTTATTGTGAAAGGTGTGGGTTCCCTAATTTCTCTTTCAGTGCATTCATTGTTTCTGTACCAAAAAGCTACTGATTTTTGGGTGCTGACTTTGTATCCTGCTATGTTACTGAATTTGATGATTAAATCTAGATGATTGTTGGTGCAGTTTTGGGGGCCCTCTATGTAGAATAATCATGTCATTTATAAACAGTGATAGTTTCACTTCTTTTCCAATCCTTATTCCTTTTATTTAAAAATTTTTATGATAAGACTTTTTAGTATGTTTATTAAGCAGTTATTAACTGTCTTTTAGTTCACGAGATTCCAAGTGCATACTACTTTGCCCCTGAAGTACTGAGCCACACGATCCTGACTAGTTTGAACTTAAATTCACAAACCTGCTCTTACCACAATTTCATAATTTATCTCCCCAGTCTCTATCTAGTTTTAAGTGCCATAGAATCCAGTACTTCAGAAACTTTGGCCCAAATATTTGTACTTTCATATATGCCTGTTTGGTCTAGTGCTGTTTTATAGCAGTGAATATTGACAAGAAAATAATCACAGTGTCATCATTTTCTTCCAAATAAGTAAGTGATGGTAATAATAGCTACTACTGAGGTACCTGGCACACGGTACTGTGACCCTGAGCAAAGCAGCTAATGGTGTGTGTTGGTTAAGGCTAGGCACATGCCTAGGAGCTCAGGGTGTTGGTCTCTTCCAGCCTAAAATATTTCTACAGGGTTTGAGATTTGGAGATTTTATATATTTTGAGATAAAATGTTTTCTTCTAGCAGAAGTCTAGGAAATAAAAGATTTGATAACCCAGAGAAAGAATCAGAGCAGTGAGAAATCTCTCAGTTTTCTGGGATAAGGAGAAGATGGCATTAATAATCTCTTCTGCATTATGTTTTTGCTGGAGAAATATTTAGCATAAAAATTGTCTGGATTAAGGTAGATATAGGACTTCCCTTCTGTTACTCTTAGGCAGAACTATTTGAGTGGACTCAGAGGCTTCAAATTCTCACAAGATTAAACCAGTGGAAATAGGTCTGAGCAAGGGCTCTTTGTATACAGGAGGGAAAAACCTTTACTGACAATAATGAAATTTCTGATGATATTTTTTGTCCCCAGTTTTACTTGAAATTGACCCAAGTAACAAAGTGATCATGTGGCTGTGAGTCAAGAGATCTTCAAATACAGGGAGAAAAACTTGAAAGCTCAGCCACAGGAGATGTCTGGTTTGGGAATTTAAGGAAAATCTGTGGCACATTGTTTCTGAAGAGGACTTCCATGCTGTGATAGCCAGAATCTGTGTGACTGCATTTGAATATGAACACCTGTGGCATTTGGAAGGACCTTTAACACCAGCCTCTCCTGAAAAAGAAACTATTAAAATAAAGAGAATTTATTTTTTTTCTTTTTAGCTTTTCCACTTAAATGTTCCTTACAGAAAGAAAAAAATAGATGAACCCTGCATGCTCTTTACCACCTCTTACTGTTTTGCCTAAAGGCCTGACTGCTTTCTTATTCCCTAGTAAACAAAAGGGGAATTTTATTGACCAATTCCTTTTCAAAGAGACTTTAAAAGGCATTAAGCAATCAATTCTCACATAGTGTCCAACTTGGTAGCTTATTCCTTCCCTTGCCTGAAAAAATCTGAAAGCAATATTCACATAAAACATTCATCCAGGAAGAAGACAGTATTTTTTTTATTTGCTCATATTGACTAAGACAAAGGCCTCAAATACTTAGCATTTTTCTTGTTTCTTTTCTCCACTCCTTTCTTTCATGGTTTCAATATTTTAAATTTAAAAATGATTAATTTTTATTTACTTGGATAAGGTAATGTTATGAATTCTTTGGAGGAAATCTAATTCATATGTTACAAAGAAATTAAAGTGCTTAGAGAGGTAGTTATGAGAGGAAAAAAATAACTTGCTCCAATGCTATTCTTTCTTTTGCCTAGTATTTTCTTTTCAATGTTAATGACATTTTCCATAGTCAAGGTCTTTCACTATAAGCATAGGAGAATGATGTTTGTATTGTTAAATTCTGTATTTCTTTATTATGAAGTACTTTCTGTGAGGGAAACAATGGCTTTTTGGGGTGGTGGTGGTGGTAGATATAAATCACTCATCTCAAGGAATCTATGCAGTGAGAGGTAATCACTTAATGAAGATTCACTTCAACTTATAATTTCTGCTTTTGCCAAACATATATAATATTCGTAAGTCTTCTTACTTTACCACTTAGCATAAAATTTTAATCAAGAAAACAAGTATACATAAGAGTTCTATCATTAGCATATTTTGAAGTGCAATTTCATTTTGAATATTAGTAGCAATGAAAGCTTTTACTTATATAGCTATCTCATATTTGTATACTTTACACAAAATACTTATTTTTTTAATTTTGCTTATTTTTTGTTTTATGGAAATACAAATGTCAATGAGACAGTTTTAAGATACCTTCACAAGATGGATTTGATAAATTAATACATTGCAAACTGTTTTCATAATTTTTTGGTATCATAGAAGGTGCATACATGATATTATACTTACAGACATTATTATAGCATATGACTTATCAGTAAAGAGAGTGTAACTGTTTGCGTATCTTATTTTTTATACCTGAATTACATCAAAGATTCAATACTTAATACTTTCTACTGTTATTTTCCTAGTGGTTGTTCATAGTACTAAAAGTTGACATAATATCCTGTCCAACCACCATTAGTGCAAACCTTGCCTCTCATAGGATTATGTAGAAGCACAGCGTTATCTATCCCCACTGTACTGTCTATACACACACATCATGATTCTTCCTTTCTATACCCCTTCCTTTGTCTACACCTGTCAGAGACAATGGCACTCCATTGTCATTCAACTAACTTAGATGCTTGAACTCGACAACACAATCCAACACAGTCCAGCAGTCCACGACAATAGTGAGTTATCTGGAGAAGTTGTCAACTGTAGCCATTTACAGCTCAGCTTAATATTATGGCCCTGCAATGTATACTTCATTTTTATACTTTTCTGCTGGATGGTTAAGACCTAGATAGAGCAAGACTTATATACCAACACATGTACTTTATGTTTCTTATGAGGTTAGTGAAGTCCGCTCAGGGTTTATCTTGTAGTCCTGTACCTTATTCTGTAGATCCTTTGTCTGTGTCATCCATGTGATGATCAAGCCAATGCTTGATCAGTGTGCTCTCTGTGAGAGCCTGAGAGAACGTTTTCTCTCCATGTGACTCTCCCCAGGCACACTGTAGAACTTTGATCTCCTCTGTGGCTCCATAATCTCTTTGTTCAGAAAATTTGGAGCTCAACTGAGTTTCATGATGTTGCAGTACAGGTTCTCCTATGTCCTGAGTCTTTGCTGACCTTGAAAGGCTGGGGCCAAAATGTTGGCTGGCCTTGTGGCTCTTCTGTTTCTGCAACTTTGATCTGTGAACTTAGGTTATTAACCATCCAGAAGAAAAGCTGATTAGTATCCTGCAGCATATGCCATTCACTTTGCCTTATCTGACTCAAATGATTTTAGTTGTTGTATGTTTCCTTTTGTATTTCTGCTTTTTGCTTGTTATACTAGGGAGACTATACGATATTTACACATGTGTGTCTGGTTTATTTCACTTATGAGTATATGTTCAAGTGGCATCCACTTCAGTATAAATGCTTCAAACTTATCATTCTTAATAGCTGAGTAATGCTCCATTATATAGAAATACCACATCTTTTTCAACCATTCCTCATGTGAGGGACATCTTGGTTATTTCCAAGATCTTGCTATCACACATTGTGCTGCTATAAACATAGGTACACAAATATCACTATGATACAGTGTTTTCAGTTCCTTTGGGAAAATTCCCAGTAGGGGGATAGCCGGCTTGAATGGAATTTCTAGTCCTACTCTTTTGAGGAGTCTCCACACTGACCTCCACATGGTTGTACCAGTCTACATTCCCACCAGCAGTGGAGAAGTGTTCCCTTTTCTCCATAACCTCTCCAACATTTGTTGTTGGTTGATTTCCTTATGATAGCCATTCTTTCTGGAGTGAGATGGTATCTCAGTGTTGTTTTTATTTGCATTTCACAGATGACTAGCAATGTGGAGCATTTCTTCATATATTTATTCGCTTCTCTAACTTTGTCCTCTGAGAAGTGCGTATTTATCTCAGTTGCCCATTTCTGAATTGGGTCTTTACGGCCCTGTTATATCTTAGTGCTTTATATATTCTAGACGGTAGACCTCTGTCTGATTGCTTATTAGTTAGGATTTTTTTGAAACTTGTGGGTTGTCTTTTCACTCTGTTGACAATTTCTTTTTGACATGCAGAAAAAATTATGGAACGCTTCACGAATTTGAGTGTCATCCTTGCGCAGGGTCCATGCTAATCTTCTCCATATCATCCCAATTTTATAAACTTATATTTTTATTTTGCCAAATAAATAAAAATCTTTTCTTCAAGATTCTTTAAAAGCCAATAAATTCCTGTGCTAATTCTTATCTGTAAAGAAAGAAACTATATATACAAAAACATACCTACTGTCATAACATGTGTAAAAGTGGTGACTACATTAGTGAAAGACCCAAATACTTGTCATTAAACTTCTTCTACTTACAATTCACTTCTTTGGAAAAATGAAAACTTATTCTTTTCTAGAAAAGAAAGAAAAAACATTGAAAAAGGAAAGAAAAAAATGCCATAAGAGTATTAATATGAATAATCTTTATTGATTTCATTTCCAATAACAAATAAATTGGATTTGAAAGTAATTTTTTTCCAGCCTTGAGTGATGTGAGAAAAGACTGGCAATGCTACAATAAATTGATCATGAAAATCAATTAGAGGGCTGGGTTGATAGCTCAGCTGTCTAAGCATTTGCCTGCCAAGTGCAAAGCCCTGAGCTTGATCCCTGGTACCACATACTGTGCTGGCCTAGAAACTGGGCATGGTGATGTACCCCCATAATCCCAGTGCTGGGGAGGCTGAGACAGGAGGGTCACTGAGTCCGGACTGCACAGCAAGACCCTGTACCAAATAAATAATTTTTAAAATTAAAAAATCAATTAGAAAGAAAATATAAATTGGAAGGAATTATTCTGAGTTAAAAAACACCACAGTTGGTTTTCAGTTCATCTTGAAGCTAAGGAAATGCAGGATTGAGTTCAAGTTTTAAAACTAGGGCTCAATCTAACAGATGTCTGTACTTTAGAAAACTGCTCAATTCCATTATATTCCTAATTTCTCATATCAAAACTCTATCAGAGTTATTTCAAAATAAATACTTAAAAATTAAACCAATAATAAAAATATTTGAAAATTTTAACAGCTCCAAAATTGAAAACTAACTTATTTATATTGTGAAAATATTGTCTTTTTATGTTTGTATTTTTATAAATTACTGTTTTAGTATGATAGCAAGGTTAACAGGTACAATTTTCTTACAGTATCTGACTAGCTCATATTTTCTGTGTTCTGATATCTTTGTAGAATTTCCCTTTATAAAATTTAGTTACATTATGGTTTCTAACAGTGCTACCTGATCAGCATAGTTCTCATTAATATATAACTGCTTTCACTCTTCCATATTTCTTTCTGCTAGAGACTAATGTAAAATTGCAGTTCATTAATTATACCATCATAGAGATCCTTGTAAATTTGATTACATCATGTATTTATATATTAAACTCCCTTTTCTTGATTTTCCTCCACCTAGTTAACTTTATCATTGCCTTCATCCTTTTATTTTTACGTAGCTGAACTCAATTTATTTAAGAAAGCACTGGATCTGTACTTGAGTAGATCATTTGAAATGCTCTGTTGCAGGCATTTAAATCATGAATGACGATACTAAATAGTGCCCAGAATATTCAAAAGTGAATTTAAGAACTGAGAACAAAGATTTCAGGATATGATGTATACCTAAAACTCAGATTGAAATTGAAGTAATATATTGACCAAAATGACAGCAAAACCAAACAGAAAAGGAGGAAAAAGTCAATAAACCACCTCTTCAGAACCATTAAAACATTATCACTAGAATATTAACCAGGGATTCTCTTTTACAACAATGTTTTGAGGTTTTATGTTTTTTTGTTTTTCACTGGGCTTTACTTTTATATATATTCCTTCCAAAAGTAGGCCCCTACTAGAGAACTGAATTAGGGAATAATCAGATCATAGTAAGAGTTTTTATAAAACTCATTACATTGTCTTACAAATATCAAACTGGTTTCCTTTGAAAAACAAAAAAGATATTTATAGGACTTCTGGGAATTGAACTCAGGCCCTTGTGCTTGCCAGAGAAGTGCTTATTCCACTGAGCCATCTTCCTGGGCTGGACTTTCTGATTGTATAGGAAAAAAAAATATGGTTGCAATCATTCTTCAGGATGGTATCACATACTTATTTATTTTCATTTATATATTTGGTACAGGGTCTCACTATGCAGCTAGGACTTGTAGTGATCCTCCGGTTCTCAGACTTCCCACTGCTGGGATTACAAGTATGCGCCACCATGCCCAGACTTGGTAGCAGGCTCACCTCACCCCTGCATGGGCTAACAAGTCATGCAGGACTGGGGGTGTCACATATTTATAGACACTTGACTTTGGGGAGTAGCCAGCAAATAGAGGAATGAGCCATGTATAACATCTTTTAACTCATAAAATTCCTTGTTTATTTGACAGATTTTCACTTCCAAAGGTCTGGCTTGGGCCAGGGAAATAGCTCAGTAAAATAAGTGCTTGCCTGGCAGTACCACAAAAAAAAAAAAAAAAAAAAAAAAAAAAAAAAAAAAAAAAAAAAAAAAAAAAAAAAAAAAAAAAAAAAAAAAAAAAAAAAAAAAAAAAAAAAAAAAAAAAAAAAAAAAAAAAAAAAAAAAAAAAAAAAAAAAAAAAAAAAAAAAAAAAAAAAAAAAAAAAAAAGAAAGAAAAGAAAAAAACCCCGACAACAACAAAAAACAAACAAAGAAACAAAGCTCTGGCTTGCCAAACAACTGACTCTAATAAACAGTTACCACTTAGTTTAGAAACAAACTCAAAATTTCTGAAATAAGTACTTTCTCCCTTTCCACATTCATTTTCCACCTGTTTTATGTGATTCATTTTTTCTAAACGTATTTGGTATGGGGTCTCACTATGCAGCTCTGACTCCTAGTGACCCTCCTGCTTTTAGCCTCCCCAGTGCTGGGATTACAGGCATGCTCCAATAGGGCTGGTCTTGGCCCACGTGGCCTGTGGTGCCAGGGGTAGAACTCTGATCCCTGCTCTTGCTTAAGCAGATGCTTAGTCCACTGAGCTATCTCCCTAGCCCTTATTTTACAGATACTATAGTTTTTTTTAGTGAAAATATATCAAAATTCAGATGTGCCTGTTACATAAAATTAGTTTTTACATGAAATACATGGCTTCATCAAAAAGAATCCAGTGCTTTAATGTAAGCCTGAAATAAACTTTGCCATTGATTTTATTGTTTGAATAGTGGTCATATAATTTCTTTATGTATATCTTCATATAGAAAGTATCTCTCTAGATCTAGATATTCTTTTTATGGCTCTTTTTTTTCTGGCAGAACCAGGGATTGAACTCAGACCACTATGCTTGCCAGGGAAGCTTTATCCCACTGAGCCATCTCCCCAGCCCCCTAGATATTCTTTTTAATGGACTCTCATGTGTAGGTGGTTTTTCTACTTCCATCAAAGCTAGGTTTAATTAGACTCTTTATTCAGTAGACTTTAATGGATAAAATCTACATTTATAATATTTAAGATTTAAATCATTTTCCAAAGAGTATAGTAAAGGGGAAGAGGAAGTTCCTCTGTAGAGCTTCTTTTTTTTGGTGGAACTAGGGATTGAACTCAGGACCTTGTGTTTACTAGGCAAGCGCTTATTCTACTGAGCTATCTCCTCAGCCTGGAAGTACCTCTGTGATGGGGGGTTGTTGTTGTTGTTATTCCTATAAATAATAACTGATATTTATTTAGCATTGTGTAGTTTTAAATGCCCTGGCATGTAAATTACCTTATTAAAGTGAAACAAATGAGGAAATTCACAGTTAATAATTTCAGTTCATGAATGAGATGGTTTAATTTTTTTCTCTTCTCATTACTGGACTTGAGAAGCATGTCTATCGGGTTCATTTTCATTATCTTGAGTATTCCAAATGCAGTTGGAGTGAAGAAGAATGGCAATGCATCACACTGTGATCAAAAAACAGAAAATGATTTGGCAACAGAGTAAGTCATGAAAGATTGAAGGACAGCAGGAGGTACCCTATAGAAGGTAGACTACAGCTCAAACTTATAAAGCATGCAAATAGCACGGGAGCACTAAAACTATAGACCATCACTCCCTCTTCAGGGAGCTCTTGGATGGGAAGATGTCTTGGGACCATTTACACAGATAGTATGAAGATTTGATTGGAGCCACGTATGAAAAACTGCACGAGGGAAGTGTGCATTCTTTGTCAGCCAGAATCTGCTGGATTTAATTCATTATTCTCATGATATAAAGCCCATAGTTATATTTTCTCATCAGTTTTCTGAGATATCTGCCATTTTACTCTAAATTTAAATTTTATTTCTTTTATTCCAAGAATAATAACAGATAAAGTTTATGTAACTGGAGTATATGATTCCCTCAAAGCTTCAAACTCACCCATAAAGGCTTGTTTTCTCTCTCTCTCTCTCTCTCTCTCTCTCTCTCTGTCTCTCTCTCTCGCTCAGCCTTTGCAACTAACAAATCGAGGTTATGAAAGACTCTAAGATTAAGATCTCTGAATTCTGAGACAACTTCTTAGAATATTCAAAAAATGTGCTGAGGGGCTGGCCAAATAGCTCAGCGGATTAAAGCACCTACAAGCAGGCACAGGGGTGGGTGGGGGTGAAGGGGCCTTCAGGTCGATCTCTGGGCCTGTTGTGCCAACTCAGCCCCCGCCCCTGGGGCTCCCTCTGAGAAGGTAATAGAGACTGGGCATGGTGTAAACCCAGCTCTTGGGAGGCTTTAAGCAGGCAGATCACTATGAGGCTGATCTAGTAGTGAGACTCTGAAAACCCTGCAGAACCTTCTCTAAAATGCACACATACACACAAAAAAAGAGCTGAACTTGTGCTGCAACAATGTGTACACTTCTAAGTCATAACCTTTTAGCGCTCTATTATCCATGAAAAATTTCTCTGTGCTCATCAGTATGTTTTTGTGTTTCAAATAAGCAAAAAGGACAGTTAAAATCCAAGAGGTATATATATTTTAAATCAATATTTTATTTTAATTAAGCAATTTATTTATTTGATACAGAGTGTCACTACATAGTTCAGACTTGCAGTGATCCTCCTATCTCAGCCTCTCCAGCACTGGAATTACAAGAGTGCACCATCATGCTTGTTTTCAGAACCCGCACAGCATGTGGCACCAGGGATCGAACTTGGGCCCTTGCACTTGCCAGGCAGGTGCTTAGGCCACCAAGCCATCTCCCCAATCCTAAATTAATATTTTAGAGCATCAATGAAAATAAGAACACAAAAAGAAATACTGAAAAAACACATGAACTAAATATTATATAATGTTTTGTGGGCCCTGAACTCCCACAGACAAGCCAACATTAGCTTATGAGTTTGTATGGATGTGGAGAAAACCAGACCTGACCATGGCGTAACCCTGACAATGACACTCTAGGCATGACTGGCTGATAAGCCAGTGTGAGAGTGTCTGGTAATCTCACCAGACTTTCTCACCAGGACCAGGCAGGGTCTGTGGTTGCTTAAAAATAGTCTCCCTTCTTCTTGTCTGTCATCTTTTTTAGATTCTACATATAAGGAAGAACATATGACTTTTTGTTTTTCTGAGTATGGCTTATTTTGGTCAAAATGATGGCCTCCCTGACCCACCTGCTTTTCCTGCAAAACTTATTGACAGACAGTTTTGTTTATATTTTAACCTGTATAATTTGTCACAAGACTTCTATGGAAGAAAAAAATCTTAACATTTCTATTCATGAAAGTTAACTATCATTGAGTTATCTTGATTCTAGATTTAAAAAGAGAAATATATCATGACTCTTTTCTTAATTTATTACTTAGCTCTAGTTGTATTTTTTTTTTTTTGCTTTAAACAATTTATTTAACTGAAATGGACTTACATTTGTTTCAGAAGTGATGCCCATTTATTTTATTTTAGTTTAGTTTATTTTTTGCAGTACCAGGGATTGAACCCAGGACCCTGTGCTTGCAAGGCAATCACTTATTCTACTGAGCTATCTCCCCAGGCCATCCATTTATTTTGATATATCTTGTCCCCATGATGATTTACAGGATCTTCAAGCCAGTATAAATATTTTATAAATATTTGGGTATACACCTGCACAATACCTCAGCAATATCTTTCAGCAAGTAAAACACTGAAGTGTAAAGACAGCACACAATTACTAGGTACAGTGAAAATCTGCTGCAGATATTTCTGAGGTAAGAAGTAACACATACCTGTTCTACTAAGAAAACCAGCATTACAATACAGGATGATTTAATTTTTATGTAGAACCTAGAACACTTAAGCTGCCAGTTAGGTACTGATTGGCAGAGCAACACCCCCAGTTTGAGCCATGAATTAATGAGGAAGAGGTTCCAACAACTCGGGTTCCTTTCCATTGGTCCTCACCAAGTGTGGTTTTCTGGGAGGGGCAGGCTGACACTGCAGCTGAACCCAGGCACCTTTCTCTTTGGCTTCCTTCTTTTCCTGATCATTTTCCTTAACATGTATCAGAAAGCTATCATGACTTTTTTGAGTGTTTAATATGCTCAATACCCACATTAATCCTCTTGGCAAGTATCTTGCCCTTAACTTGCTTGTTTACAACAATGCCAATAGCATGCTGAGTAACACTGTAGACTCTTCCTATTTTGCCATGGTAACATTTGTGAGGCATTCCTTTTTGCACAGTACCCTTTCCCTGGATGTCTACAATATCATCCTTTTAATAAGAGTCATGTATACAGCCAAAGGAACAACCCAATGTTTTCTTTTTTCTTTTGGCAGAACCGGGTATTGAACTCAGGCCTTTGCACTTGCCAGGGAAGCACTTATTCCACTGAGCCATCTCCCCAGCCCCAACCCCATGTTTTCTAAAAGGCCTGAACAACATATACTGGATTCCCACCCTCTTACCCTTTGTGTTAGTCATTTTGGCAAATTACTGGAAGATGGCAGTTCCAGCTGAAAGCAAAGGGTATAGTTGTATTTTGTATTGAGGAATTTAGGTGCTCAGAGAAGATCCTGCTGGAGTAAGACAGAATATGCAGGAACCTGGCTATTAGATGACTACAAAATTTGGGGAAATTCTGATGAAACTACTTAGTGTTGGACTCTGGACAAAGACTACTAAAGTCAGGTAATTTTCAGGGTAGGATGGTACATTTAGAGCTGGATTTCTTATGAGTTAATTGGCCACAAATAGCAGAAACTTGTAGAATCAGGAAGTTGACTTGTAAATTAGGATGCTATGGCCAGCACAATTTCTGACTCTAAATCATATTTCTGTTGCTGCAATATGCACATATAAGATGAATATTTCCTATTCAGTCCTGCTTGATATATGTATATCTTCCAATTCTAAGTCATGATGATGCATCTCACTAGTGGAAATTAAATCATATGGGAAAACCTCAGGGGGTCTGATAAATGTGGTATTTACTTCCCAGACCCTGTGCACTTGACAGAGGATGGAATGCATTTTTGAGTGAGCTAATTCCTGGTCTCAGCAGCACATTCTTCTTGATTGTGGCCTCAGGGAGTTAATTCAGTAATATATTCTATTAATTAAAATATTTAGAATAACTAGTAGATATGAATAAAACATGAGAACAAAATTTGAAAATCCTTGGCAATATAGGGAAGAATAGCATGGAAGCTTGAATAACATGGATTTATAGTTCTCAATTAGTGTGGGGCACCCTCTGCAGGAACATCTGGAGATGAGTGGTACATTGTCGGTTATCATAAGACTGGGGAATTCCGGGAACATTTGGTAGATAAGAGCCAGAGGTAATAAATTCCTCAGTACGCGGGAAAACAACAACATGTAACACAAAAAATTACCTGTGGTACATACCAATACCTCCCCTACTGAGAAAAATTAGCACAGGTAATCTCCATATAATTTCAATAACCTACAGTATCATCAAAAATTCACAGAAATGTCTATTTCTGTGTCTTTCTACTCATGGAACAATGTATATACCAATGAATCTTAATGTGGAAAGTATTCTAAAAAGAAGGAAAAAGGGATTAATACTTTAAGTTAAGTTCATTTAACTTTACTAAGTAGTAATTCCCAGAGTATGTCCACCTAACCATCAGTATTGGCATCTAGTAATGAAAAGTTCTACCCTATATTAGACCTACACTATTAGTTTGTGTTGCTGTAATAAAATACTTGAAGTAGCATACTTTACGAAATAAGTGAGTTTAGTGAGCTAACAGGTTTTGGAAGCTGTTCCCCATACATCCTGGTGTTAGGGTCGAGTCACCGTGAAGGAAGAACCCAAGAGTCAGTCTCTCATGTAAATCACAAAGGGAAAGCTTTATTATCTATGTATACACAGGGCTGTCCGAACGCACAGGTTCAGAAGCCCCAATGAACAATCGGGCTTAGATTATAAAGGCAAAAACTGCAAAATGGGGAGGGAGCAAGTGAGATTACAGAAGCAGATCGCATTGGTTAGTTTAGGTTGATCTTTAAAATGATTGGCGGGTTTAAGAATATATGGCTTTTTAGAGAAACTAAGAGGGGCAGGCAAAAGGACAACTATGAGTTAACTCTGTGGTTTTGGCTGTTTTCAAGAATGGCTGGGTCACAACAGCCTGTCTTACAAGAGTGTTCCCAGGCTGGAGATTAAATGTTTTTCTAAGCTAGGCCTGCAGGTCTTTATGACCCCAGCTGAGGTTTGTGCGTCCTCTTTGTTTTGGGAATATGGATGATTTAAGCTCTATGGCAGTAAGCAGACATAACATTAGGCAGTATCTATACAAGCTGACATGGTTTGTTGATGCACTAAGGCAGCGCATACAGAACAGGATGGCTGCGTAACCTCATGTATGTTTTTAGAAATTATTTGGGCTTTACACTGGCATTGGCTCTGGTAGGGCCCCTGGCGCTGTGTCACATTTACAGCGGATGGCATTACTGTGGGAGCACAGGTGTGAGGTGAGCCCCATGGTGGAACAGGAAGCGCCATAGGGAAGAGGCCAATGTTTCTTTTTCTATACCAACTCACTGTCATGAGAACGAACATAGGCTCCTATAAGAACTGCTTAATCTTTTCCCAAGGACAGTGCCCCAATGTCCTAATCACCTCCTTGAGGCCTTAATTCTTCTCGGTTGAGTCAGGGCCCATACTGTCACACTAATGAGCTATTTCCAACATAAAAACCCCTAAGGAGCACACCCAAGTAATATCTAAGTCATAGCACCCATCGAATAAAAAACTCCAGGATCAGATTGAACAGTGTGTGTGTTAAGACCTTGGATGTAACAAAATCATCCAGGTAATTTTAAATTTTTACAACTGCTAAAATGAAAGCACAAAAAATGAATGTGGTATAAGTATGGTAGGATTAGGGCATTCTAGTGTACCTAGGAAAATGTGCTCAAAAGAAGAAAACATTTTCATTGTTATTTTGTTTTGAGGTTAAGAGAGTTTTATTGGAAATAAGCACATGCAGAAGGGGTCCTTTATTGGATATCCAGGAGGAATCCTGAATGTGATGGCCAAGTGGCCTCTCGATTTAGAATTACGTATAGGCAAGTAGGGCACAGGAATTGCTTAATCATTTAGTGTCATCTCCACAGGTGGCTCCATGGATTTGAAATGACCAACTGGAACTCAGGCTCTACAGTCCAGTTCTTCCACACAGTGTTGTAGCGAACTTGGTTCTTAGAAATAGCCAGTCATATTACATTATAGCAACCTCAAGACTTCTAAGAGGATAGGCTGCATTTCCTATTGGAAGTTCATTGCATTTTAAATTCCTAAGACTTCAGGCCTTCAGTCGGTGGTGGTGTTTCTCTTTAAGGAGTTGCTACATTATGTTGCCTGAGGAACATTCCTTCCTCATCCAAGTCCTGCTTCACAGTCCAAACTTTCGTCAACATAGCCAGCCACCTCACTCTACCTCAGATCCTTTCACTAACTAACTGCCAACGCTCCTTAGATTAGCTCTCTGGAGAAAGCCCCTGACTGCCATCTCCCCCTACCTGGACCCTTTCTGCAGGAAGCAGCTAGGTCCTCACCCATCCTTTTTTGAGGCCAATTAAGGATACTTATACAGGGGGGCAGAGGAGGATGAAATTATCTTGCATTTGGGACAATCTTTGGTCCCTGTAAGAATGTTTCCTCTCAGGCATAGCATCCGAAATAATATGGAGCAAAATAGTTTTAGGACATGTTCCACACTAGGAATATACATGTACCCATTAAAAAAGTCATATAAAAACTAAGCACAAGTATGCAACAACAAAATAACCACAAGCTTAAGGGGACAATTTATCATACAGTTTCTGTAGACTGAAGTCTGAGACAAATAGTGTGGAAGTTATCAGCAGGGCTGTACCCATTTACTGGAGGCTCTGAGGAGGAATCTGTTTTTAAGCCTGTTTATGTTGTTGGTTAAATTCAGTTCCTTAAGGTTGTAGGACTGAGGTCTCTACTTCTTTGCTACAGATTAGCAAAGGTCCTGTATAGCAAATTAAATTCTCTGATACTTTTTGTCACTATTCCTACTTTGCCTTCTTTTTCTCACAAAACCTGCCAAAGAAAGTTTTCTACCTTAAGGGATCATGAGATTAAATTGTGCCTTCTGAATAATCCAGGTTGATCTTCCTATTTTAAATTCAGTAATCTTACACTCTCAGAGTCCCTTTAACCAGGCAATATAATATATCTATGAGATTTAGGGATTAGAGCTTGAACAACTTTGGAGAGCATTGATTTAGCCTATCATATGAGGGAATTAATTCATTTGTACCTCCTGCTGCATCATAGAGTATGCTGATCTCTGAAGTATAGAACATTCTATGCTGTATCTCAAAGATTTTGTCATTTGGAGTATGGAGAAACAGACAAAAGAATCAGAGAGATGCATGTCTTGCTAATAAATTTACCTGTAACAGTGATTCCTAGGTATTCTACAAATTTTTTTAAATAGTAATATTAAATGACAAGATTGTCAGCCAGTAAAAACTTCAACTGCAGGTTATTTACTACTTAAAAAAAAATCTATGCACTCATCAGAGTCCTAGGAAAGCCATTTGGTAGGAGTTAGCCTCTAGGGCTCGTGGCAGCAGGGGACAAGGACTGTTAATCATTAAACCAAAATAAGGGCGCTGCCATCTCACTTTCTGTTCTTTGTACTAGGCCTGATAATGTCCTGCTCTCTGTGCTCATTGCAGAGATGCAATGCCTGACATCCACAACTTTCAGGAAGAGAGATTTTAGATTTGATTTTAGTCCACTGTTGGCCAGTTCCGAGACAGAAAGGGCTCAGGCTTTGCATGCTGCTCCTGCCCTGCCTACCTGGAAGCAGAGGGAAGAGCTGAGGTGGGGAGAGGGATCTGACCCTTGAGGCCACATCCCCCAAGTACCCACTCTTCTGACTAGACCAGACCTCCTTTCAAGAAGCTGGCTGTGTCACTCCTGTGTTTCATTTGTCTTCCCAAAGCCCCACCTAATAGTACATGAGGCTTTGGGGGACATCGAGATACAGTAGATACTGATGGTGTTATGGTTTGTATCTGCATGTTCTCCCCAGAGCCTCATGCAGTCTTGGGGAGGTTTCTAGAATTTATTACTGACTCATGATCCAGTGCTGGGGTTATGGATATGAGGGCTATACCCACCCTGGTGTGTAAGGGAAGGAAAGAGGCTAGCTCTTTTTATTTCCCCTTTTATGCTTTTGCTCTTTTCTGCCACCATGAACTGCTGTCCTCTTCCATGTGCCACCCTGCCTTGGGGCCCCCAGACTCTGGACTGAAACCTCCACAACTGTGAGCTAAGTAAACTTACCCTTCCTTAATTCTGGGTGTCAGGTATTTTGTCCCAGCAATGAGAGAAAAGAAACCAAGACAGATGGAAAGGAAAGAGACACAGGGAGCAACTCAGAGGAAAAGAGTCATCCATGGGCCACAAGGAGCCCTACACATTTAGGAGCAGCATAAATTCATACACAACCAGCAGCTATGCTAGTACCTTTAGGGTAGGCAGGGACTGACCCTAGACACTGGATAAGGAGGCCACAGTTTCTCAGGCTATGAAACTGTATATAAGTTTTGTCATTCTCAGTCAATCAGAGGAGACATTTTTCTCTAGATTTTAGATATGAAGTGCGAAGATGGGCTAAGCATCCATCAAGCAGAAATGGAAGTTGAGTGTTTATGGTTTGAAATTGTTATGGTTAGTGTATAATTGTCCCCCCAAAAGCCTCACACAGTCATAGGGTAGCTTCTGGAGTTTGTGATTCATTCTTGATCCAGTGCTTAGATTATAGGTGTGAGTGCCCTGGAGCAGATACTCTGCACTACAAAGTAAGGAGGGAGAGAGGCTAGCTAGCTGCCTGAGCTGCTCCACTCCTTTCGCTCTTCTCTCTTTACTTCTGCCATGAATGGCTACTCTGTGCCACATGTGCCCCTCTGCCTTGGAGCCAGCTGAGTAGGACTAAAACCTCCATTAACTGTGAGCTAAATAAACCTTTCTTTCCTTCATTTTGGGTGTCACACATTTGTCCCAGCAACTGAGAAAAGAAGAGTAACTGAGACAGAAATATAAAAGACCTTTTTAGAGACTGAGATTTCTGTCACCTGGCACATTACCAATTTATTGATTCAGATCTGTTAAGATACGACTGATCAAATGTACTATATATTCACTTATTCTTCTTCCTTCCCCTTCAGAGTCTTTTAATGCAGATTTTATTAAGGTTTTCTTTTTAACAACAACTGATTAGAGAGAAAACTATGAGAATAAGGGCCCTTGAATGTTTTTAATCTTCAATGAATACAAGAATGACTCTTAGGATATGCCAAGCCTCATGTGTGTTAGGTTTTCATTATTGTGACCAACCACTTGAGAAAAACCACTTCCAAGAGGAAATGATTACATTGGCTGATGATTTCAGAAGTTCATTATGGGGGCTCCAAGGTAGAAACATCATGGCAAAAAGGCATGGGGGTAGGGCGGGGATATAGCTCAGTGGCGTGAGTGCCTGCCTGGTATGTACAAGGTCCTCAGTTCAATCCTCTGTACTGCCAAAAGAATAAATAAATAAAAACAAAATAAAGAAGTGGATCACTATAAGTCCAATCTAGTAGTGAGACCCTGAACACCATGTAGACTCTTCCCTAAAAAATACAATAAAAGAAAGGCATGGGGGAGGAGAGCTGATCGCAGCAGTGAGGAAGCAGAGCAAGAAAAATCAAGAAGGGGAGAGAGAAAGAGCCAGGGACAAGATACATCCTTCTGAAGCACAACCCCAGGGACCTACTTCCTTCACCTGGATACTACTTCCCAATATCACATTCTTCTATGAACTCATCAACAGAGGCCCTGTGAGATTCCTGTCCCCTGGCTCCTACCACTGAACACAGCTGCACTGGGAATTAAACTCTTAAGAGTCCTTGAGGGGTATTTCAGCTTTTCACCATAACTCTACTTTCCCCTGAAACTGAACATTATGAGGGAAAATAGACAGATAATAAATGATTTTTTAAATTCTTTTCAGGAAGGAGATAATACTTTGTGTCATTCTTGGTCCCTAAACATTCCTTACATTATAATAAGTACATATGAGTAAGAGACAAAAGGTTTATCATATTTATATAGGCAAATGTTTACTATTGATATAAAATAAGAGAGGAGCAAGCCAAAGCAGACTTTTGAAACCATATCATGAAACATTCAGCACTCAGAAGCCCCTGAGAAGGAACACAAATGAGGTGGGTGGACCAGGCATCTTTTAATGTTCAAGGCAAGTGTTTTCAAGATTCTTTAATGTCAGATTTATTGGAATTTTGAGGCTTTTTTCCCCCTTGACAATAAAAATGGTACAGAAGTTCAAAACAAGATGATAGGAAACTAACAATGGTTGTTATATTGCACATTGTTATCTTCATTATGGGCAGGCT
The DNA here is from genome assembly GCA_004027165.1 of Ctenomys sociabilis. NCBI lineage: Eukaryota > Metazoa > Chordata > Mammalia > Rodentia > Ctenomyidae > Ctenomys > Ctenomys sociabilis. Next base: position 45,097 of record PVKA01003266.1, on the reverse strand, counting down.
TTTTACTCTAATGAATGGACTTGAGTTTTAAGAGCCATTGGCATGTAATGTGCTGACTATTGCTTCTACTTCCTATTTATATTGACATCTGAAAAAAAGAAAGAGAAAGTGGGACTTTCAGCAACCTGTTTCACGTAACTGACGGTCCCCTGACCCAGCAGAATAGAACATTATCCACCTTTGGTGCAAGGCTCCGATTTCCTGGGCCTTTCTTGTCTAGTTCTCACCTCTAATTGTATTCATGGCTGCTGTGCTTTTGCAAAGACAATATTGCTGGCTTCTCTTGTGGCGTGCTTGATTGTGTGTACACGTCAGGATTTCATTGCCAGTGATGTTTTGGGGGAAAGAGGAAGCCGAGGACCAGAGGGGAGATGAAATTTTATACCTGGGTCTTTACCTTACCTGGATAGAGCTTTGCATAAATTCCTCACTTTCCTTTCATTTCTCTACCGGAAATGCATGGTAAAGCTAACTGTAGGAAATTTCAACATGAATTATAGAACTCATATCATTTGGTGTATCTTCCTGCACCAAATTTTATGTAGATTAACTTTTACCTCAGAAAACCACAAAGAGAAACTTCTAAAAATTGTAACAAAGCACTGTGTTTGAAGTATATATTGTCATGGAAATGCTAACTAATGATAATGGCTATATAATTGAGGGACTAAAAATAGCTCACTGAAAGCCCAATTTAGCATGTTCTTTTAGTTGTGCTAATATTACACAGAAAAAAATAAGCAAAAATTTTAAGATGTAATGTTTTATTCAACAACTTTCCTGACATTATTCTCCTGGGTCTTCCCTTTAGAGCTTGCCTCTGTTAATTGCTTTAACATTTTCTAACAAGTGTATCATTGAGCCAAGAATGCCCAAACCCCTGATGCTTGGGGCAGGTGGGCCACAGCTGCACGCGACATAAAATCACAGCTGGAAAGCTGCTTTTTTTTGGTTTAATTTTACATAGCTTAAATCACAGACAAATTCTGAAAAGGATAACTATAATAATCTACAAAAATCTTCAATGTTTCCAATGTTTTGCAGTGGAAAAGCTGACATATTTGTAACAGCCTTCATATCACTAAAGATTTTCATTTGTTCTGCAATATAGAAATTACAAAAATGTCCCTTTGTTTTAATTTTATTTAAATTAATTTAGTCAATCTGAATCATATAGTCTAGATTTTATATGGCAAACTGTTATGATGTTGACAGAAGTCTCTAGCTTACACTGTACGATCTCCACCACAGCAAAGTCATATCTTATTTATTCAGAATTTGGAAAAATGAAAAGTAGAGTGGAAATGACATCAAAAGTGTTCTTAATGAATAGCATATAACTTCTTATTGATTTATAAAAATATTACACATAAAAACACTGAATTAATTAAATCAACTCATTAATGAATGAACTGATTTATAATAATTTTTTTCTAAAGACACTTAACTGGAGACCAATTCAGGCTTTCGTTTTCTGAAGAATTAAAGAAACCAGACAGACAAGGAGCTTTATTTAGCTTTCAGACAAAGAAGAGTATTTAATTTATGGGAAGGCCTCTCTCCTGGCATTTGCCTGTTCTTTTGTTTATCCTCTCATTCTTTCTTCTTCCTGGGGCTCTTCTTTCTTTCTCACCGTCCTATTTTCCTACTTCTTTACCAAGGAAAGGCTCCTGGAAAGAATAATTATCACCTTCAAGTGGCTATAAGGCATTGCTTTCCTGTTATATAAAATAAGCACTCTAGTTTCAAAATTCTGTGAGTAAATGTTATTATGTTTATTGCCCTATTTGAAGACTGGAATAGAAGAAACCATAACACCTTACTAACAACCAAAACCAAAGCAAAACATTACTGATGAAAATCTATGAAGTAAATAACTCAAGAGAAATACTGTTTTAAAAAATTTATAAATCAAATTAGGTGTTTCAAAATATTAATGAACATCATTTACACAATACTACTGATGGAAATATGTGATTTTCCCATTTACTAAGTCTTTAGATTGCTTTCTATCATGCTTGATCCACCTTACCTATCTAATATCACCTGTTACTGCACAGATGCTGGTGAAAGATGCCAATTGTTTGCAAATGTGGACTCTTTTCTTCATATGAAAAGCAAGGGTCTCTCCTCTTTTTTTTTTTTTTTTTTTTATTTGAAGCACCTGGGATTGAACTCAGGACGCTGTGCTTGCTAGGCAAGTGCTTATTCTACTGAACTATCTCCTCAGCTCTCTCTCTCCTATTCTTGCTCCTCCTCTTCTTCCCCCTTTTCCTCTGCCTACTCCTTTTCTTCTATCATTCCCTTGCCTCCTAGGTTCTTAGGTGGAGCTTTTGACAGTGCTGGATCATGGGTGTGTGATGTTGGATTAGGCCATGTGGCAACCCCAGAATTAAGGGTGTGTGATCACTAAATTTGTTTAGCATAGTTCTGCATGTGGATAATGGAAGCTCCACCCTGGGTGTGGGTGGCAATACCCAAAAGGCAGGTATTCTGAAGGGAAAGATGGGAGTCAGGGCTGCTCCTTGCTGCCTTCTTCCTGCCCATAAGTTCTTTCTCCTGTCCATGCTGGTCTGCTGTTCTGCCCAGCCTTGGTGCTAGCTGACTATGGACTGAAACCTCCTCAAGCTTAAATGACACATATGTGTGTCTTTTGCTTGATAGATCTATTGGAATACACCATTGTTATGTATATTGGTCAGGGGTTTACTTAGAGGAACAGATATTAACAACAAGATATATAATGTATAAGGAATTACAAAATTGGCTTACAACAGTCAGCCGCAGAGTCAGATGAGGAAGCTTGTAGAGGGCATCTGCACACCTCAGACTGAAGAATTCAGTCCCAAGGTCTGCAGTGCTCTGTGCAAGTCTCTAGTTTTCAGCTAATGGGTATGCAATGGAAGAATGAAGAGTCTGCAATGGAAAGTGAAGGATCCAAGCCAGAGGCAGAAGGGTCTGTGCTGCAAGCCTGGCGATGAAATCCAAGCCCAAAGCGGAGGCTGAAGTTCCTCCGACAAAGTGGAACATCCACTCCTTCCTCAGTCCCCTTACGTGGTCTCTGTGCTGAGTCTCTCCAGGGTGGAACCAGTCATGCCCCAGGGCAGGACCCTCACTGGCCTGGAACCGCACTGTGGAGCCATCCAGCCAAGCTGACACTATGTATCAACCACTACATTACAGGTGTTCGCACCTCTCTGGGGGTGAAGCTCTAGCCTACCTTTGGGAAGTAACTAGGGTGGCATGTAGGTCACTAGAGGAGCATCATGATAGGATTATTGATTTGTTTTTCTTGTATTTAGTACAGAGTCTACAGGGTCACACTACACAGATCAGACTCATCATGATCCTCCTGTTTTCAGCCTCCCAAGCGCTGGGATTACAGGCGCACACCACTTTACCCAGTCAAAATCACCCTCTCTGTGCGCTCCAGGAGGCGAGGCCAGCACCACAGGCCAGTGATGGAACTCTGGTCCCTGAATTTGCCTAGGCAGGTAGTTCAATCTGCTGAGCTATCTGGTTTTCCCTCTGGATGATTCCATTTTTGAGAGAAAAACAGAGATCTTGTCCTTTTTTTCCACTACGCAGAGGAAAGACAGTAACCTGCAAGCTAGGAAAGGCTGTCACTCTCACCTTAAGCTTCCCAGCCTTCAGAACTTTAAGAAAATAAGTTTCCTTCTGTTCAGCTGCCTGGTCTATTACATTTTAATTTAATTTAATTAATTAATTTAAACTACATGATAAATGTAGTTTGTGAATACAACTACATTGTTCATTGTGTACATGTGTATGTGTGTGTGCTATACTTTGATCCTCGATCAATGTGACAACATAGGAAATTCAAGCAGCTCTCTTGATTTTAGCTCCCCCATAAGGTGCATACTTATACCTGAATTTAATGACTTAATACTTTTATTCTTTTGTGTATTTACTTGGCTTTAATGTTTTATTATGGGACCACGGTCACTCACAAATATTGCAAATATTTTAATAAAATATTGTGTGACACGAAGCATACTTTAGAAAATTTATTTTTGAAAGAAGAAAAGAAGGAAATTTTTAAAGAGAAGTTGTTGATAGAAAAAATTATAAGACTGGGAGTTTATTGGTTATTTCTAGACTATAGGTACAATGCAAAACTCTATTTTTGCCTTTTTAATTGTACCTATATTCTTTTCATTATTATAAAATATAAAACTGTTCATTACTTTGAAAATTGACTATAGTGTTCATTATTAAGTGACATAATAAGTACAAGCAATGAAAATAACAAGTTGCCTAATAAGGATAATTTATTTGTGTATAGAGAATTTATGCATTTACTGCCTGATAGCTGAGACAAGCCTGCAATTTTTTAATCAAAAGAAACTAACAATTTTACTATCTTAATTAGATATAATGGATAGGGCTTTTTTTTTTTTTGTTTTGTTTTGTTTTGTTTTGTTTTTTCCACAAAACCCTGGTTCCTAATCTTTGATATCTACCATTGAAATTAACATGTAGTAGGGTAAAAAAAAAAAAAGCATGTTCTTATGTGTCTGTAATTCTGTGTGCAATGAAGCTCGTGTTGTCATCCATAAGCTTATATAGGTGAACTGCCTATATGGAAAAAACTACGATGAATCTTATTTATATCATAAGTCACAAAAATTTGAGAAAGTCTTTTCTATTTGAGAAAGTCTTTTCCGGTTATCTACTATAGGAAAGAAGGAATTCCTTGGGAGTTTTAAATGGAATATATAACATTAATATCTTAAGTATTATTAGCTCTATATGCCATATATATGCATACTCTGTATGAATGCATGCTAAAACAGAATATGGGCTGATAATAAATGCTAAAATTAAATAGCAGTTTGCTAATTTTAATTTGGTGCAAACAGTTTAATTTTGAAAAGTTAAAATAGCTTGTTGAAATTTATGTTTTCCATGAAAATGATTTCAAATGAATTCCTGTTTCAAGCTTGTGCATCCATAAACGTAGGATTTCTCAATAATTTTATTATAGGAAATTTAAAAAATTATAACGAATGCTTTTATAATAATGTGGTCTAATGAATGCAATAATCAAATAATCATTTTGTGTTGTTCTTAATAGTAAAACCATGCTGAATTTTGACTAATAAAAGAGGAGATTAGTAAATTAATGGAACTTTGAATTACAAGAAATATTTTAAAGCATTATAATCGTAAGAGTGTATGGTGGTCACATAGAAGCCTAAAGTAGGTTAACACATTGCTATCAAGTAAATGACCTGAAAAGAACTGACTCAATAGTTAAAAGAGAATGATTTATACAGTTTCCCATTTATCAGTGCTTATTAATTATTAATGCTGTCATTAGATTTTATTCTCTTAAACAGTTTAGTCATGCTCCTTTCAAATGCTATTATCAAGGTTTGATTTGTTTTAAAGCTGATGTTCTGCCAGGCATTAGAAATAAGTTCTAAGGAAAGAAAGAAAAATAGACTCTTAAAATTCTACCTCTAAAACCAGTTTCTCTTGACAGCATAAATGGGAACATATTATTCCTGCTTCCTTCAAATAAGAGAAATGTCCTGGTAAATGAAATCAGGAGCTTATGAAGCGTGCACTTGATTTAGGTAAAAAGCTGTAATTCAAGTGAGATGTACAATTTCTAGAAAGACTTAAGAAACTTATTGTGGCTAATCTAACTATTGCCTAGAATAGACAAATGACTTCTAACTTAATACCATGCTTTCTGTTTCTTAGAATTTTCAGGGTGACACAAAGACATCTATATGAGGCTCAATGCTGCACATTTTCTGTCTACAATTTAGCAAAATGTGCATCCATTCACTTGTTCATTATTTTAATAAAAACCTCACTGAAAGCTGACCTCAACATGCACTACCTAGGCACTGAGCACACAGTTCAAAACAGAAACCGGCCTACAGGCCTCACTCCTGGGGTACAACAGTACCATAGAAGAGACGAGCAATAAAATCATTTGCAGTGCACATAAATACTTTCAATTGTTACACAGGAAAAAATTAAGAGTGAGGACAATGTGAGGAAGAGGCAGGTGGACTGCCTCCCGGTGCAGGTTTCGATGGTGTCGCGTCCCTGTCCGCTCAGCCATAGTCCACGCCACCATTGGCTGCCAGCTCCCTCGCCTGTGTCCACAATCTGTATTTCTGGACTTGAGCCTTGTTCTTACTTCAGTACAGAACTGCTGTTCTGCCTGAACTGTGGCCGTGGCCTCCGCACTGCTCTTCCTCTGCCCACCTCATTCTGCCACCACCTGCTCTTCACCCAACAGCCAGGCCACCCTCACTTCTTGGTTAAAGGTCCCTCCAGACCTTTCTGTTGAATCTAGAATGCAAGCCTAATTTCCAGCTACCTGACTTCTTGTCACTTATGCACGTGCAGTGGCCTACTTTTGTTACTGCTTTCTGTACTCAGAATGTGCATATACACTATGCGCTGGAAGGAGCCCCAGTATGGTCATGAAAAGTCACCTGCCCTCATCCAAAATCCACTGTGAGAACACTAAGATGTCACCTTGCCCTGTCTTCCCACTGGCTGTACGGATAATCCTGGTGATCAGATCATTTATAGATCAATGATAGAATTTATTTGGCTTCCCAAAAGAATTACCACTATAGTTTGAGTTTTAAAAATATATATTTTAATTAATACATACAAACATCATTATTGTACATAATCTAAATCATGTGATCTATGTGTTGTTTCAATACTGATAAATGTTACAGAACCTTTACGCATATGATCTTCATAAACATTTAAAACTTCTTTTTGACAAAAACACACTAAGTTTTTCTTGTAGCTTTTAAAAATATGTAGCACCTTGCTATCTGTAGGTAGCCTTTTGGTTGCACACCAAAACTAACCTTCTTGATTCCGTTTTTTTTTTTTCTTTTGACAGAACTAGGGATTGAACTCAGGCCCTTGTGCTTGCCAGGCAAGTGCTTATTCTACTGAGCTATCTCTCTGGCCCGTCTTACCTTCTTTTAATATGTAGTCAACTGTTTATTACCATTGTCACATGTCTGTCTACCATAAATATTTTATTTGTCTGCTTATATATTTGTTTTTCTTTCTCTCTAATTAGAATGTCCAGATAAAAATAGGTTATCTTCTTGCATGGACAATGTCTATAATTCAGGAAACAGTATGAATCCTAACTTGAATTTTCTACTATTCTTCTTAGAATAAATTTTAAAAATTAGATATTGCAGAATGAGCAAATATCAAAAATTAAATTTGTTTTTGATAATATACCACCTAAAAAATCTCTACATGCATTTAATCACTATGTAATTTCTGTAGCCTCCATTCATTTATTTTTAAATAAAAGGGATCAAAGTAAGGTTTTTTTTCACTTCTAAATTTCTGTAATTCTGAGAAGTATTTTGCAAATTTAGGAAATGTTATTTCTTTTAGAGGAAGATTATTTTTTATGGATAACTACTATATATATTATTTTGCTTTAATGCAAAATGCATGTAAAAAAGAAAGTACACCTTTTACACATAGATCTCAGATATTAAATAAAAGATGAAATTAAATGTAGATTAAACTATAACTCCTACAATATAGATGTAAGAAAATAAATTTAATATGCTGATCAACATCTTGTTCCTACTGTTGGGTTTAATAATAAGGACATTTATTTATTCTTATGTTAATTAACGCTTTCATAAGCAAACTATTACTTTAATGTCTATCAAACTAATTTAATGAAATACCACCAAAATGGATCATTTTTGGTTTTTATGTTAAGACTGAGAGGTGGTGTTTAATTTCTCTTCCCAAAATCTGGGTTTTAAGAAATATTTTTTTCTCTTTTTATCCTTGAATAAGAGGAAAACAGCACTGAGTACCACTCACGTCTTTCTTCCTCCATTTGACTGTTCTGGGGAAGAGCTGATTGGCCTGAGGAGTGCAGGCTGAGGGGCTGGGCCCTTTCCTCCCTAGGAAGCACTCCCAGCCTCCTGCTCCCCTGGGGGTAGGGGAAGCATGCGCACTGAGAGCGCCCCAGGGACTGAGGCGCACGTGTCCATCTCTGGTGTGAGGTTTCAGTAGGCCTGCGCGCAGGCATAAGCCTCATTCTCGGACATTTTCTTTAATAGTAACAGAAGTGTTGTTTTTTTAAACCGCTTGTTTTCAATTTCTAACTTCTTTCTGTTCACTTCTTCCTTGTTCAAGAAGATTTTGTAACAGTAACCTTCAAGTACCAAAAAAAAAAAAAAAAAAAAAAAATACAATTTTGCAACAAAAATCTTCCCATTTTACTTAGTAGCTAGACATATTGAATTGTGTTTGCTTTATTGAAACACTATGAGACATGCATAGTACATCTAATCTCAATCTGTCTGCATCAACACATTTCTTTTATTTATTTATTTTTTGCAGAACCAGAGATTTAACTCAGAACCATGACCTTTCCAGGTAAGCTCCTATTCTACTGAGCTCCTTGGCCCCAAACACATCTCTTTTAAATTGAACATAAATTAAACAAAAAATTGTTCCCAGTGTGCAACCCTTTCTCTAATAACTTCTGCTCACTTAGAGTCTTGGCAATTCCCTCCTATTTTTTATCCCAAGATAGGCCATGTCTTTTAGCACATATAGACTACTTACATGTCAAGTCTTCCTCTGTTTTGATATTCAGTCTGCACTATTGTATTTTATTGAACCATGGTCTCAACTTACCTAATTGTCTAAAGCACTGAAGTCTTTTTTTTTAAATTTGGTACAGGGTCTCGCTATACAGCTCGGACTCCTATTGATCCTCTTGTCTCAGCCTCCCCAGCACTGGATCATAGGCATGCACCACCATGCCAGGTTTCTGTGGCTGGCACGGTGCACAGCATGTGGTACCAGGCATCAAACTGGGTCCTTGTGCTTGGCAGGCAGGTGCTTAGACTGCGGAGCTATCTCCCTGGTCTGAGACACTAAAATCTTACTCAATAAACCTGGCTTTCAATGAAAATAAGTTTTCTCTTTAAGTATGATAAAATAATTCAACATAACCACAGATTTTTTGTTGTTGTTGTTGTTGTTGTTGAACGTTTATTGAGCTGTAACAATGTGATAGGTGCCACACAAAACATAGACACAGTACCTGCCCAGTGGGCTTACAATCTAGTCTAAGGACATGAATCCATTGTTAATGTTGCCATGGGTTTGCTGTTTGTGAAAATGAGGTATTAACTGCACAGTTAGTGTAGGTCAAGGGCCTACGGAATCACTGATATTTTGAGGTTTCCCTATGCAGGTAGTAGGCACAACTGCTTGTTATTTATTCTCTCAAAGTATGGTGGACAGTTCTTGAAATCTTTTGATTTTGTGATGTACAGATTTAAATTGTAAATTAACTATCAATATACAAACACAGGTATTTTTTGAGCACTTGAAGTTGGTGTTTATCTCTTAGTGATCCATAAGCTTGACTTTGAGAAATGTAGTACCTACTAGTAATATCAGTAACTTAACTATTTTTTAAATTGAGGTTTTATACCAAAATCAAACATTTTGATAGTTTGTTAAACTTCAGAGGTTTAAAAAGTAGATTTAATTAAAAAATTGTATACTTGGCTGACACTGACAAAGGATCTACTAACTGCAATACAGGGTTGCAGGGTAAATCCTGAGGGGATTTGACTGACCTTATCAGATACAAAAGTTATATTGCTTGTTATATAGGTCTTGATTTATATTGGTATTGACCATCCAGCAGAAAAGTATGAAATGAGATAGAAAAAGTAAAGCCATATTAATACACTGAGCTGTGAAAGCTCAAGTCAACAACTTCTGACACTGCCAGTCCTATGGATAACCCACTACTATTATGGACTACTGGACTACATTGGATTATTTTGTTTAATTCACACACCTGCAATATTTAAATGGCAATGGAATACCCATCTCTGACAAAACTAAACAAAACAAGGAGATATAAATGAAGGACCAATTTGTACCTGTATATACAAAATAGGGTAGATACATAGATACTTTCATTTAATTCAGTGAGAAGAAAGATTTGTAGTAACAGTGTTTGGATAGGATATCATGTCTTCATCTTGTACTATGAATAACCACTATGAAAACAATAATATGCCGTGTATTAGTGAAACTGTGCTACTAATCAGTTTTGAAACTGTCTTATTTCTATTTGTTTCTCAATAAAATTAATAAAAAAGATATATGTTACTGTATAAATGGACCTTGTAAACATGATAAGTGAATGCAGCCACTCCCCAAAGATGACATGGTTTGTGATTCCATGTAAAATGTGTAGAAAAAGCAAACCCATAGAAGTAGAAATGCATTAATCATTAGCAAGTGCTAGAAATTGGGAAGACGTAGAAATTGACTAATGACAAAAGTCTCTTTTTGGAGTAAAAAGTGTTCTTAAATTATATTATGATCCTGATTGTACAACTTTGTAAACAGTGAAAATCCGTTGAATTACACAATTGAAAATTGATAGATTTTATGAAATGCAAATGACATATCAATAAAGCAATAAAAAACATGCCCAGTAATTTATGTACTGTCTTTTATAGTCATGCTAACTTTTTTCCTTTGGATTATAGGTATTAAATAAGTGTTATATTGAATTCTGTGGCAATTCTACTCCCAGGCAGCAAATCATGTAACAGTAAAAATTTGATTCCTTAACAGTACCAGTTCATATGTAAATTGCTTTTAAACCATTCATGTAGCCGGGCGTGGTGGCACATGCCTGTAATCCCAGCCCTGGGGAGGCTGAGGCAGGAGGATTGTTGTGAGTTCAAGACCAGCCTGAGCTACAAAGTGAGCTTAAGGCCAGCCTGAACTGCACAGTGAGACCCTGTCTCAAAAAGACAAAAAATAAAATAAAATAAAATAAACCATACATGTAATAACTACTCATTAGTCAGGGAAAAAATTGTATACTGATTAAAAAGTATTTTTCCTTATTTTGAAACACTTATTATTTTAATGTATGGCTTATTAACTGTAACTACTCAAACTACTAACCATACATGAAACTAGAGTTTTCAAAATACGTTAGAAGAAAATTGTTATGGTTTGGATCTTAGATCCAATGGCTCATTTACTATGGCTCACCTGCTAGCCTGTAGCATTTTGGGGCTTTGGTGGAGCCTTTGGGATGTGGGGCTCAGTGGAAGGAAGTTAGGTTATTGGAGAGAGTGGGCCTGATGGAGATTTTTCTCCTCTCTGTCTCTCTTTTTATCTCTGTTTTCTTTCCAGTATGAGGTGGGGGGCTCTTGTCCCTTCATATCCCCACCCTTGATGTGCTGCAGGCCTATCTTGCAGGCCAGAGAGCAATGGGACCAACCTTTCACATACTGAAAACTCTGAATCTGAAAGCCTAAGCAAATCTTTCCTCCTAAGTTACTTATCTCTTGTGTTGTGTCACTGCCGTGGTTAGCATGGATAGTATTTTGCTATCAGGAACATAGACAATTCCTCATATTTTCTACCTTTTTAGATTTTTCTCATGTATACTTATTGTCATAATATTTACCATACATATACACACACATACATAAAGCTTGATTCTGTACATATTACACATTGTTATTTAATGTTTTGTTCACTTTTGTCTTCACTTGGGTCTTAGAAAATTCTGTTGGACTTCTAAATTACTGTTTAACAAGCTGTGAGAAGGTTTCTACTGGCTCATGTGGTGCTGAACATCTGTGACTGTGTTTCAAGAAAAAAATTAAGCCTTTCATCACCTTACACAATACTGAGATGGAAAATAGTCAAACTATGCCTTAGAACTTTCAATAAATCTTACCTTTGCTTGACTTGGTTTGTTCTATACTTGGCCTTTGAAAAGCGATAACAGATCACAATAGTTTGAAAAGCATAAAAGAAACTTACTATGTATGTAACACATCATTATATGCTGTTTTTTTTGGGGGGGGGGATGATCAAAATGAACAAACATTTTAAAGAAAATGGCAAAGAAAATAAGATTGTTTTAAACCAAAAAAAACCAGAAAAGAGCCACTTTATATGCAACAACATCTGGCCAAAAAATAGCTGAAACAATAGCAGAAAAATGAAAGTAATAACTTTGTCCTGCTTTGCCTCTGTGCTGTACCATTCCAAGTTACTACTTGTGTTGACTCCCTGGAGTATTAGACCTCTGAGCTCCCAGTGTGAGAGATGATTTCCACAAACCACTTTACACGTCTACAGTGAGAGGCTGGTTTAACCTCGAAAGTAATGAGAATTAAGCACATCTACTTCACTGCGTATTTCATAAAAGAAAACTCTTTTCTGAAAAACATGAGCTAAAGTGAAAAGCAAGTTTGCTTGCTTAAAAATCTCTCTCTTTAAAACTAAATGCTGAGACTCCAAAATGTAGAGAGCAAGGATGAACTAATTCAATTTCTGAAGATTTTATCATTATTGTGGTTGTTGTTTAAGAACAATAATGGTTGTTGTCTGATGTTAAGGGTCCAGGGATATAACTCAGCAGCATAATCACCTGCCTGGCAAGCACAAGATCCCGAGTTCAATCCCCAGTACTACAAAAAAAAGAGTAAGTTAAAACAAAGATAATTATGAACAATAAAATACTTTAATGTAGCATTGTGTGTGTGCATGTGTGCACACGAGCAAGCATGTGTATGTGTGATTGCAATTCTGAATTTTAATAACAAATCTTTACATTCCTATAAAAGTGACACTTAGATATTACAATTCTACAAAAATGATGTTTAGGATCCAAACCATAACAATTTTGCTCTAGCAAATTTTACAAACTCCGGTTTTCCTGATGGTCAGTAGTTACACTAGTTACACTTAATAAACTATATGTCAGAGTGATACATTTCTATAAAGATGAGCTACAAGAAAGATACAGGATACAGTTTCTATAAGGTGCTCTTTTAGAACCTTATGAATGAGGTAGACATTCGTAGACATTGCCAAACTCCTCCCTCTGGACATCTTATAGGACTGCCTTTCTTGTGTTCCTAAGATTAAGAGAAACATAAGACTAATTCTGTCATGCTTAGAACTATCCCAACTTCCAAGGAATGTGAAAGGAAATCATGCACACTATTTTGTGCTGGAGCAAAAATGGTACCCTGTTGTCTGTTGTCCATTTTCTTTTTGGGGTGGCAATATAGTAGTCCAGAAAACAGCTGTTCTAACTCTCTTGAGAGACTCCTGATAATCCTGAGAGGATATGTAACCTGAAAGAAAAATAAACCTAGATTTGACTTTTGATTTTGGAGACAGTGTTTCACCATGTACTACTGGATGGCCTTACACTCACTATGGAACCCAGGCTACCCCAGAACTCATGGAAGTCCTCCTTGCCTCAGCTTCCTAAGTGTTGAGATTACAGGTGTACATCACCATGCCTGGCAACCTTTTCATCTTGAGGCACCATAATTTTGAATTGGTTACATAGCATAATTATTTCACCTCAATAATTTGAGGTGAAAAATGGCTAGTTTGTTATTTATTGGTAGAGCCAGGACTTAAATATTTCGTTGTATTATAAGTTGCTCTTCCTCTACCATTCTTATTTCCAAAATGATTGTAAATACTCTAAATTCCTGAAAGGTCTAAGCCATGCATAGAAAGTTAATGGGTCCTATAATGGGAAGCTATCTTAGCCAAAACAGAAATGACCTACATGAGAATGAAATTCATGACCACTGAATACCTCAATTATGGTCTTTTGAAGAAAGCTGGGATACCTATATGCAAAAATGTTGTGTAGCTAGTGATTTTGTGCAATAAAAAACTAGTAATAAATCATGCACATTGTGAGTAAACTTTTAAAAAAATTATAGAAAATCCATAAGTAATAATTGGTTAAATATTCACCAAAATTAGGGCCACATATTTCACTGAAATTATGAGTATGAAAATTCAGTTCATCAGAATAAAATTGAGATAGTTTTATCATTTTTATGGAGGCCAATGGAACACAAATACAAAATTTTCTACTACTCTGAATCTTTATTATTGAATCCTAACTTTTAATTCTTTTTTTTTTTTTTTTGCAGAACCAGGGATTGAATTCAGGCCCCTGCACTTGCCAGGCAAGCGCTTATTCCACTGAACCATCTCCCTGGCCCCCTAACTTTTAGTTCTTAAAATCTATGAAATAGCAGCTGAGAGGAACACAGGTAGGAAGAAGAGAGAAATAAAGAGGAACAACGAAAGCACAATGTAAGTATGTATTATTAAAAGCTTTTTTTTTTTTTTTTGTATTTTAGGGAAGGATCTACAGGGTGTTCAGGGTCTCACTACTAGCTTGGACTAGGAGTGATTACAGGTGCGAGCCATCACGCCCATTCTCAGTTGCTCTCTCCGCACACCCTGGGGACGGGGCTGGCATAGAGGGCCTGAAGATCACAGCAGCCCCTGTGCCTCCTTGCAGGTGCTTTAATCCACTGAGCTGTTCGGCCAGCCCCCTTAAAAGGCATTTTAAAAGCAACTATAATTAATTACGAGTATGTGTTAATATTTATCCTAACATTATATAAATTTTATTTATACGGATGCTAAAGACTTGATCTTCATGGGAAATTCTTCTTACACCTGAAGGAAAATCTTTTGCCTTTTATTTTAAGAAGGAATCTGTTAAATGTTTATGAAAATACAGCGACACTTTGTAAATTTGTCCTCACAGGCAGCCAGGTGTGAATCCCAAGTCGGCTGTGTGACTTCCACGCACTAGAGGTAAGGAATAAGTGAGCTTATTAAGTGTAAAGTCTCTTCAAAGCACAACTTCAACATTCTCATCCTCAAAGACAATTTTAGTTTTTAACTGCCACAGCTAAGTTGACTTTTAAATATTGTACTTCTTTGGGTTAGTTAAATTTCAATATCAGTTTAAATATTTGTGCTTACTCACAGAATTGAAAAAATAATCTGCTTACAGGTTTCTTCACTATACTTGCCACCAAATTACCTTGAAAGATAGGTATACAAAGTGAGATGTTTTCTCATCTTAATGAATTCTAATATTTTGTAATCTAATACTAAAAATCTATACTCTCAGGGCTGGCCAGATAGCTCAGCAAATGAAAGAGCCTGGTTAGGCAGATGCAGGGACTGCCAGCCCTGCCCCCAGGGTACACTGAGATAGCAATTGAGACTGGGTGTGGTGGCATGTGCCTGTAATCCCAGCGTTTGGGAGGCTGAAAACAGGAGGATCACTATGAGTCCAGTCTATGTAGTGTAGACCCTGTAGACCCTGTACTGAATACATAAAAGAAAAGGAAAAAAAAAGAAATGATAAAGTATAAAGGATCATTTTTTAAAAAATCTATACTCTTAGAATTAAGAGAAAGTTCTAAATTTTTACCTGTCCCTGATTTCTAATAATCAGAAGAAAAAAAGAAATCAGCATCCCCATTACCAGCAACAAAAGCTAAGGCTTTCAAACTGCAGAAAATAGAATTTTCTCTGGTTTTGGAGAAAGCTGTAAGGATCTGTAATTCTTATGTTAGCCATTTGTTCTGCTATTAAAGCCTATTAATCCATCTTTTGATACAACTGATTAATTATATTTTGAAAGCATCAGACAATTTATATCTGTTATACCATATACCTTTGAGGCCACTTGGCCTGAAGTCCTGGGGATGCTAGGGAACCTCCAGAGCAGAGAGGGTGAGCTGAGTGAAGAACAGGGCCCCAACTGCCACCCAAACTTACTCATCTAACATGAACTATCAGTATTGTAATTAAGCCTGAATACTGAAGTCTTAGTTTAGAAAAATACAATTCATACATTAGCATCTTTCGTCCGAAAAGAAAAGCACAATATCAGCACCTTTAGTGATGCAAACAGCTGGTGCCCCTACTCCTTGCCCAGTATTCAGGCAGCCCCTGTGCGTGCTGTTGTCTAATGGTGGCTGCTGGGACGATACTGGGACGACTTGGCACTGCACTGACAGAGAGGGCTGTGTGTGACCATGGTAGCCTGGGCACTGCTGGTGTTGCACTGCTGCTGTAGGCTCTGGATAGGAGGAGGGAATAAAATGCACACACACACACACACACACACACACACACACACACACACACACACCACCCTAGCTTGTGTAGCTATGCATTTGCATAGTATGTAGGGTTCATGTAAATTCTTCATTAGAAGCAGCATCCTAGAATATGACTGCAAAAGGTAAACTTTCTAGAGCTTTGCTTTGTGCAAAGCTTTAACCAAGTAGATTCTGTTCTATTCTGGGAAGATAGCCAGTCAACATACGAAGGGAAAGAATGAATGTGAATATTAGCCCACAGGGTGTACAGAGCTGGTTTTTTTTTTTTTTTTTTTAAATGAAGGTATATCCATCAGTGTCCAACAGGAAGTCTGGTTTATTTCACCCGCAGTGGAGTAGGAAATTGTAGCAAGGAAACTACAGGGCATGTAAGAGAGAAAGAGTGCAGAGGAAGCATCTCATAAACTACATAAAACTTTTTTCATGAAGTTAGAAAAAAAGTGTCTACAAGGCTAAAAATCTAGTTAATGAAAGTAATCCAATACTTTTAAATTAGTAACTCTGTTTACCAGTGGGCTGGGAAATGTTCCAATAACTTAATAGTCTGAAAATAATGTCAGAAATATTTTTTAGGCTCAGAAATACACAGAGAAGAAATTTGACATGGGAACCGGGTTCTTAAACTTACAATTTATCTTTCTCCCACAAGCTGGCAATGCCTTAAGTATAGCAATGAAATACATAGTCCTTTGTTTTCATTTTTTAGATGACAGGAGATAAAAGTTTTGCTTTTCTTTGTTTACAGAATTATTAAAAGGAATAAAATATTATTTGTACCCAAAACTTCACCACAGTAAGTATTGGCAAAGTGATTACTACTTTAACCCTAATAAAAAATGATGGTTCCGTTTCCTTTTTTTTATTTGGTGGAATTGGGGGATGAACTCAGGCCCTTGCGCTTGCCAGGGAAGTGCTTATTCTACTGAACCATCCCCAATCCTCCTTTTGTTTTAAAGAGAAAATAAAAAAACAATGATACAGAGTTTCAAAACAAGATAATAGATTAACAATGGTTAATTCTGTTATTACTTGTAATTCTTAAGAACAGTAATTGTATACTGTTATCATCAATGTAATTGCTCAGATTACAGGATATAGACATGTAAGATTAATCTAACAATATAAGCACAAATGTTCTTTTGAATGAACTCATAAAAATTAGTAGTCTATTTACACATTTTTCATATATTTATTTGCCTTTTTTCTTTTGGTAGAATTGGGGATTGAACTCAGGCTCTTGTGCTCGCCAGGGAAGTGCTTTTTCCATTGAGCCAATTTATTTTCCATTTGTATTTCTTAATCTGAGAAGTGTGTATCCACCTCATATGCCCAGTTTTGAATTGCATCTTTGAATGGGGGGGGTGATTTTTTTTAACTTCTTTATTTTATTTATTTATTTTTGTACTAAGGATCAAACTGAGGACCTTTTGCTTGTCAGGCAGTGCTTATGCTGCTGAGCTATCTCATAGGCCCCCTTATATATCATAGATAGAAGTCCTTTGCCTGAGGGACAGTTGGCTAAAATTTTTTTTTCCCACTGTGTGGGTTTTCCTTGCACTTTGTTGGTGATTTCTTTTGATATGCAAAAACTTTTAAATGAGATCCCAGTTGTTGAACCTTTGAAATACTTCTTGTGTAGTCTGGGTTTTATTCATGAACTCACTGTTTACCCCTAGGTCTTGAGAATTTCTACCTTCCTTGTCTTCCAGTATATTCACTGTCTCTGTTTTAATATTTAGATCTCTGATCCTTTTATACTTTGTGCATGGTGATAAACATGGATCCAGTTTTAGTCTTCAGCATGTGAAAAGTCAGTTTTTCTGAGACCATTTATTAATGAGGTTATCTTTCTTCCAGTGAAAAGATACCAGAAATTGAACTCAGGACCTTGTACATACCAGGCAGGTGCTTATGCCACTGAGCTATTTTCCCGATCCCAGAGTACTATAATTTTCAATGTATAGATTTTTACTTCCTTTTTAAAAAAATGTATTCCTTTAATTGGTACAATGTCTTGCTGTGCAGTTCACACTCTTAGTGATCCTCCTGTCTCAGCCTCCCAGCACTGGGATTACAGGCATGCACTGCTGTGCCTGGTTTTGGTGGACTGTTCGGCACAGGAGCAGCACACCATGCAGTACCTGGGTCCTTGAGCTTGCCAGGCTGGCACTTAGATTGCTGGGCTATCTCCCCAGCCCCAATTTCCTTTTTTACATCCCTAGGTATCTCGTTTCTTTGAATTCTATGATTGTTTAGTTTTCTGTAGCAATGAATCAGTCATCCAGAAAATAAAAATTGTTTAATGTATTCCAGATCAGGCAATATCCTGGTCACAGGGGCAAAGAGCTTTGGATAAGTGTAAGAAAATCTGGGTTCCCATTATCCTTTTGTGCATACATCTTCTGGGACATCAGAAAAATGAAGGACCAAGGCCCCTAGGCTAGGCCCAGGTCTGTTTGGGGTTTATGAACTATAAAGTTCTGTGAACTCTGGATGCTAAGATGATATTCTAGAACTGCCTGATATAAATTTTAAGTGAAGAAGCACATGTCCTAAAGTCATTCATCTGATACACTTGGCAGAACACTGGACTCAGGGTGGACTAATTAACAACTACAAATATCCAGACTTCCTCTTTCAGTGTTCCCACAACTCATCCCCTTTTTCTGTATGCCTGGGTCAGTATCCAATTTCTACTACAAAATGCTCATTTATTGATTTTACCATTTGTTCAGCAACTATCAATTGTACAATATGTGTATAGCATTTTACACACCGCATTTAAAAACAAATTCCTGCTTCCACAGAGCCTACACTGTAGTAAATGCCAGATACCTGGCAAGGATTTTTAGGATGAGATAGCAGGAGTCTTAGATTTATGTCGGCAAGAAGCCCATGCCAAACACTGTGTCCAAGAGGATGATGACACTTTGAGGCTTGACGGAAGGCACAGCTGCTGAGATCCACCAAAAACCAAAGCTAAACTATGAAAATATTCTGGATGTGATAGTGTTAATTATGTAAACTAGGAATAATGATGTGGCAAAATAATTGGAATATCAATAAGTCTCAAAAATTATGTGCTGGGTAAAAAGGAAACCACTGGTTATTTATTAATAATGCTTTGGTTTTGAGGATACACAACCATAAGCATAAAGTATTTGCTATAACAGCTAGCTCTTGACAAAACTGTTTTGTTCTGTCTTTGTTTTTTCTATTCATTCCAAACCCAATCATTTTTAGCACTCATTCATCATTTTTCAAAACTCTGATCTTTCGAATATCCAATGTCAGAGAAACAGCTCTGTGAAATACACTCACAGTAAAATAGCAGAGAATGGGTTAAGCCACATTCAGAAGTGAATATCAATTTTAAGAATTGGAATAAGTTAATTCATAACATAAATAAAGTCTTTTTAGTTGACTTTCAAGCATCTAACAAAGAGTTGTTTTAAGTACAAGGGATATATAGATACAGTTTTTATGTGTTTATGAATAGTGACATCTGAGTTCTTCCTTTTGTCCCTAATTTATTCTAAAATAATAGGTATCTGTTCTTCTGCTAGAGACATCCATGAACCATAACACACACATACACACACACACACACACACACACTCATTGTTTTCAGGGAATTTGTAATGAGACTTGGAATTTTGTCTCTAGTACCTTCTCCACATCATCATTTATCCACATAACTGTGTCAGATGTTAAATCAATCATAGATTTTACATTGTGAAAATAAAATTTGTTTAATGTTTACCTGTTATCCACAGTCTAAGTTAGAGAGAAATAGTGGGCCAAGGATTTTCAAAAGTTAGTTGAAGGTTGGGCTAGGGAGTTAGCTCAGTGGTCTAAATGCCTACCTGGCAAGCTCAAGGTCCCAAGTTCAATCCCTAGTACCATACGTCATGCCAGGCCTGGAACCCTAGGCATGCTATACCAACCCCCAAAGTGGACATAGTGGCACATGCTTTTAATCCCAGCCCTGGGAAGGCTGAGACAGGAAGATCACTATGAGTCTAAACTACATAGCAAGACCTATATCAAAAAATAAAAAAGAGAAAGAAAAAGAAAAAAGTTAGTTGAAGGTAACTACCACTTGAAGATATAAATAAATATAGTGAAGGCATTTATATAAATGTCTGCAGGAAAACAGGCACACATTGGCTGTTTTGGACCACAGGAGTGTCCTGGACCCAGCCTGCATGAGAGTTAGTTTATCCACTCTTATCCTCATCCTCAGATAGACACTGGCATCTCTGGAATAATTTCCCATTTATTTCAATTGAAAAGCTCTAATGAGATGCATAAAACCAAGCTGTTAATCAAACGATTATGATTATTTCCACAGAGGCTACTGAAGAGAAACGACAGGGAGTTACACGCCCTTACTAAGAAGATGGAACCATTTGGAGGGTTAACAGGAGACAGCCTTAAGAAAATTTTATTGGGTGTGTGTTGTGTTCCAGTACATTCTAGGTTAATGAATACATGGAACTAAACACTATCTATCTTTTGTCTCTTTATTCATTTAAAATTTAATCATAGGCTTTTCAGTCTATAATTAGTTCTACTATATTGAAAGAAATCACAAAATCCCTAGGGGCCTTAAATCCATGTACCTGGCAACTTAGCATCACTGAAAGTTTGGTGGTACAAATATGAAACATATTATATATCATTTAGGTTCTTCCCACTATAAATGTGACTCTCCTCCTGGGAAGTAATTTCTAATATAGACCCAGAAGAAGAGGAACACGAAACGCTCCTCGTCCACTGTTTACCACACTATTTTCTTCTTAGCACTGATTAATCAAATTCTTGTAACCTGGTAGATATGAGTTCAAAAGCCACATTGCTGAGGAGGAAGGCAGTGGGAAGAAAACAGATGTGTCATTCATTGCTGAGGACAAGAACTGTACAAGGCATTGTACTGGGGGCCATGTTGGCAAAGTTCTCTGCTGTCTTCTCCACTAACCTCCCCTTGAGATATTCCCAATCCAGCTACAGACTCAAGGAAATAAAGTAAAAGTTCCTACGTAATGGTTAAGAGAAAAACAAAAAATTGTAATCTTCTAGACACTTGTCACTTCTGTTAAAAAAAAAACAACCTTATTTTATTAGAGAAAGTAATAAAATAATCTTTGATCCTAGCTTCTTTTTCATACTGATAACATCTTTAAAAGGATCTTATGACCAAAAAAGTGGAGAACAAGGCACTGTAATTGATGTGTAAAGGCATAAGAATGTTTTCCTCTATGTACATTCTTGATGCTAGCATCATTGACCTGTTTGATTCATAATTATTTTATTTATAATTAGTAAGAACTATTACCTATCTAACATTTACTTTGTATTAGGAAATAGTCTAATTCTTTTCACAATTCAAGGAAGTAGTCCTTACTACCACTACCCCTAACTTGAGAACTGAAGAAAGAAAATTTAAATAACCTGTCAAAGGGCACAGAGTTAAAAACCTGCTCTAAGTAGATTAAGAATCTCTGTGAGAGGGTGTCGCGCGCAACCTCGGCCGGCAAGGAAGGCGCGACAACCAGCTCTTCTTTCCGCGGTTTATTCAGGACCCCTATACAATCTCCTTCCCCTGCTAGCTAGCTTTCTTGCTTCCTCCTTCTAGTCTCCCATCTTAGTCTAACATAGGGGAAACCCGCTCGTGGCTTTGAACCAGTGGGCGTCCAACCCCGGAGTGCCACGTGGGCACAGCCGATAGGTCCAGGTACACGG